>JAULBW010001948.1:0-26069 GCA_032358265.1 Vaucheria bursata | reverse complement strand
TGCATTGTCCTAGTACTAGAGGACATTTGAACCACTGATTTAGAACCCGTGCGACTATTCTACTCAAGTCCTAACACATTTAAACATAAATCATACAGTATATATTACTGCGTTGCTAGAAGTAAACTCTAGCAACGTAAGGCAGACAATTATTCAATCATATGATGGACCAGTAGTAACTGCACTGTGGCACTATTCCATTGGCTAAAGTGAGAACATGATGTCAGCAGTCAGAATTCCTAAACTGAGAACTGAAACAATGATGCAGCTAACATAAATATAGAATTAACTGTTGACCGGTTAATTCCTAACAATAATGCTTTGGCATTGCTCACAGAATTTAATACCAAATGAATCATCCAAGTTTTCACATCAATGTACTCAGAAATTCACCAAAAACTGTGGCAATGTTATGAATGTACAAATGAAACAGGTAAGACGCAAAATTACCACAGCAAGGGAGTGTATTATATGCAGACACAATTATGTTGCTGGAAGTAAATATACTTTACAGCAACACACAAATCACATCCTAACCCCTTATCATAGTCCATCACCACAGTTTGATATATCAAATATTGACTTGCTGTTATGAATGTGTTTACAAATAAGACTCAAAACTAAAACAAGGAGTATATTTACACAGACATAAATTGCGTTGCAGGAAGTGGACATACTTCACAGCAACACACAAATCCTAAACTTAGCCCATCACCAAAAGTCCAGCAATGACTTGCCATAAACTTAGAATTCCAATATGCAGAACAATGACTCGCCATAAAACAGAATTTCACAGCTATAACATGAATTTAACTGTTAACAAGTTAATTCTTAACACTCGCCTACAAACGTCTGTAGAATTCCTCAGTTACAAAACAAAACTAATCCCTTGAGGAGTTAATTCCTAACAGGCAATCATGATAGAAGAGGAAAGAAGACTGTTAACTCTGCTCAATACATAAAAATAAATTTCACTAACAAGGAAGTGCATAAGGATTCTAACAAAAATTCTATTTTTCATAATTCAATAGTCACTAAATAATTTGGTGCTCTAGAGTATGAATTATTGCACAGTGATTACTGCACATTGATACCGATTAACGCTTGGCACAACGATGCAGCTGTGTTACTGTTTGTTCCTGCTGTATTTGATGAGTGGCTCAAAATTTGAATCTGTATATTTAGATGGAACTTCACAAAAATTATATCTGAACTTGATAACCCTCATGATCTTATTTGTTATTAGTGAAGCATTGCATTTGAATCCAACTATTTGTACTACTTTCAGAAGTATGGTTCAAATTTTATAACACTCCATAGGTTATAAGTGAATATGATAAGCTAACTTTGGTAATTGACTTTATGCTGCTGATCCCCAAGATGTCTCATTCAAAATGGTTATCATTGAGTATATTGATCAACTTTTGAAAAAACTGAAAAATTCATTGACATAACGCAAACATAGCCCATGTAGTAACAAAATATAAGTATTGTTACATGAACACAAGTTTGAAAATAAACTGTGCTTTAAACTGAAGCATTCAGTATCCATCCATTGAACTTAAATAAAAAGCTTTTGAGGTAAAACCACACTCAAATATAAATTTATGATCCACAATGACGCCGCATAAAACATAATTATCTAGCCTGAATGTGCTACCACAATATACAAGTAGAAACAAGAATCCAAATAACTATGCATTTTATCAAAAGATTGACTTTTCTTTAACAAACTAGGCGTGTATCAATAAACACGCACAAACCGATTTTTAGTAACGAAGCAAACACTAGACCAAGAATGTGGTTCTACGAATGCACTGGTAGCAGATTTAGATAATGCAGGCACATATCAAATAAATGCTGATGCTTCTTGTTCGGACTCATCCGTCGGCTCTGCTTCATTTTGCAATATGTTCTCAGTATTTTGTTCGCTGTTTGTAGCAACCATCAAACGCTCTGGTGGTAGTATTTTCACATCATTTAAAATATCACACACATGATCTTTGTTGTCATCAAAGTTCGGATCAACTCTGAAGTAACTATTGCTCATATTGGTCGAGACTGCCTCATGTTCTGGACCTGATTGTTGTAGCGAATTGTACATACTAGATGATAGTGACGTAGCCATGGAAATATTACCATCATAACCAACTAATGCTTCCAAATCAGATGCCCCGTTGCCTGAAGTGCCATGCAAGAATGGAGGTAAATCCTACAAATTTTTTTTATTAAAAGCAAATAACCATTTAAAACGATGAATAAAATGTTTATCTTTTTTAAAAGCAATATTTTAATATTTGCGAAGACTGAAACTTTTGACATTAAACTTCGTGTTATTTTAAATTTCAACTAAAGCACATCGCAAAACATTTAAAAGTGTGAACCAGTATAATTTTTCAAAGTAATTGCAAGTATCAAAAACGGAGAAAATAGGATTAAAATTGAATGAGATTGATTGTTACCTGAGAAGTGACCATATGGCGCGAAAAGCCAAGTGATGTAACTGGCGGTGCTACAAATGATTTTGAATTCTGTTGACTAGAGACCATCCCTTCTATGCCTAGCAAAATATGCCAAAGAAAATTCAATGATAAATATTATCTGTATGACAAAAAAAAGCATTCATTCAAGTATGATCCATTTATAAATACGGTTCCAAAGCAAAACAAAAGAGGAGAAACGAGTCGAAAATCTTTAAGCATACATGCATACTACCTTGACTAGGTCGCGTGCGTTTTGATGGTCGATATCCCGATGTATTAGTGTCGGGGGTTAACTCGTGCCGCAGTCCTTCTAAACTATATTTTTCCATTTGCAGCATAGTTGCTTGTGTGTGTTGTCCTGCTGAAGCCAAAGGCGTTGGAATATTATCCCCAAGAGCAGTAACCGTGGTGTCACCTTTTGATACACCAACAAATTTAAGAATCTCTGCTGCTATCAGCACATTTGTAAATAACGTTTCTACCACAGAATGCTCTTATTTATGCCAGAAATAGTTAACACAATGCTATGCTTATAGATGCACACAAAATACCTTCTGCAGGAGTATGTTTATGAATGGCATCAGTACGTCCTTTCTTACTCCAAGCGCTGCTACCAGAGGGATAATTTGGGTGTTCAAGAGGCGCTTCCCTATAAAAACCACCATTTTTACACCCCAAACAACAGCATCGCTCACCACAACGAACTCCTATTAAAGTTTTCATTAAATTAGATTTTAGTGAAAATGCTTATTTCCATAGAGATATCCACTTTAGAAAAAGCATAAAAATCAAAAGTAAAAAAGTATTCCTGCTGTTAAAAACATTGACTAAATGATTTTCATAACAAATCAATAAAAAAAATCTATAGAAGGATAAGAATGGAAATTCCTCATGAAAAACCATGGTAGACATAAATTGTGGAGAAATTAGTGCATGAATATGAATGATTAACTTACCACCATCAAAGCATTCGCAATATTTTTTCAGACAAGCACTTTTGCGACATTTGCAGCCATTGCGATGCGCCAGTGGTGTTCCGGGCAGTACACCTTGAGGCGATAAAGCACCCTAAAATAGATACAACAATTAATCTTGTAAAAAATGATAGCCATTCAATAAAAAAAACTATTTATTTCAGTAATCTTGCAACATCTCAGATTAATGAAATGAAAATACAAACAAAATACTGAGTATTCGAACACATCATTAAATTTCAATAATAATGAAAGTGAAAAAAATTCTTAATAGGCATACTGGTATTTCACATCATATCCAACGAACCAAATGCTATTCCATCATGTATACATCTATATGGTGACAATAAATTTCTTTAGATTTTTAAGAGATAATGTGTTTCAAGCATTCAGTGTTATTTAAATTTCTCTACATTTTGCTAGTGTATATATTGATATTTCGTGAAATGAATCATTTTAAAATACCGTTTGTGGTCTGATTTTATGTTCGAATGCATTGGGCTTCCGATTTATCATTGAATCCATTACTTGCTTTCTCTCTTCTGCAAATGTTGCAGTGTTGTGACATTCATGACAGGCACAAAAAAATGTACACATTTTTTTCGACGCAAAGCATTGGCAGTACCTGGAATTAAGAAAATGTACACAATCATATAGCGGAATCTTAAATAACGAATATGTACCTAATGCACTAAACTTCAAAATCATTTTTAAGTTTTCCAAAACAAAACTCATTAGATCAATCTAAATTATTCATTCAGGTCCTAGTAAAGAAATAAAGTTAATCAATTGTAAAGAATATCACATAAACAATTTAGTAAAAATACTTACATTTTTAAGCATTTAGATTTTTTGCATTTACAGCCTTCATTAGTACTTCCATCTGTAGAAATACCAGTCAAATTCGATCCCGCAGAGGGCATAGCAGGGCGTAATGTAACTGGAGCAGCATACTGACCAGATGTAAGTCTCGTCAACGAATCCTCGAGAGGCATATTATATTGCGTTGGAATTACTGACGAGGAAGTCATTCTCGATTGAATTAAATTAGTAGATCCCCCTAGCGCTGATGGATATGTTGCCCATGAATTCTCCGTGAGCTCGTCTCTACCTTGAAGTAACGAAGTACTACTATCATCTCCTTCTCTCAATTGAAGGAGTAAATAAGCAGAGCTTGTGCGTAATGCTGTATTACTTAACGAAACTGACTGACATGCATTGTCGACATCAACATCTGGTACTCTTGAATATTGCCCCGTCTCTGGTCCAGCTGAATAGTGTCCAGTTTCTGAAGACAAAGACGCACGATTAAAAAACTGCGATTCTTCGTGTTGAAATGCATCATCAGATGTATTTGATGGAGGCAATGAATTTGACATGTCTCCCGCTCACGGAATCTTTTCAAGTCAATCAATTTCAAATCTCGTATTCAAAATTATGTCAAGTTTGATGATGCATTTCAAAGTTTGAAACTTTCGCGTATTGCAAGTTAAATTGGAAATTTAGTTTTAGACCCCACCGTGAAATACGAAAAATAATTGAGTTTAATCGATATTTTGTTATCTCTCCTCATGGTTTGATAGTTATGAGATGGATGCAGGCGGCTGTATATGGAGACGAGCTGATGACTGTCATCAGCCACTCGATGTGCCTATGAATATCCCAAGTTTGTATTGCATATACTCTAAAAACCTATAATGTCTCTTTCAATAAAAATAACCATCCTAATTAATATTACTTGCATATCACCCGAATAGCATTCTGCGTTTTCTAATGCCAAACTTGTCAAGCATATCCAACTTACATTCTATGCAACAAAAATTAGTACTTATGGACTGCCATTACAGTAGGACTGTAGAGCTTTTGCATTGACAATATTTGTAAAATGACAAACTGGCCGAGTAAGATGATTCCAGGAAAAAATGTAATCGCTAAAAAAGGCAAAATTGAATTTCACATACATATAACTGGCTAAAATTACCAGTGCCATAAATTCAATGCAGTTTACATCAAACTAGACCATATTAAATATTAAAGCAAACAATTAAATCAAATAAAATATTTGATGTAAAACTGAATGGACTCATTTATCACATTAAATCAAATTCAAGAAAATCTCAGATTAATAAGAGCAGATTGAAAATATGTATCTTAGAAATCAAACAAAAATTGTCATGCATAAATTTATTTGTATACAAAAATAAAAATTAGATACAAATAACAATAAACTTCCATCAACATGACACATAACAATTTTTTGATTTTATTTAGCTAATACACCAATTACTTCATTCATCAGTATCAACATAGTTAAGACAAATCCAACAGAACATTCATTTTCAATGTCTGTAACGTATGATGAATGTTTCATTTGCAAATTTATTTGAGCAATTTGAATAACCATAGTATGGATTACCAAATTATAATGGTCTAGATGTTGAAGTTTAAAAATTCAAATAAACTTAGCGGTATTTATACCATTGAAGGACAAAATCATAGCATGTGACAAATATGCTCAAGCAATTCAGTGAGCAAATTGAAAAAAAATCAAATCAAGTTAATATCTGCCATCTCTGTAATTAGTATATTCAGCTATATAATTAAAAAAAATAAACAAAAGTAGAAGATAGCTTACTATTGTTGTACAAACTTTTATTTTGTATAAAACTCAATTCTACAGTTTTAGTTTTCATCAACTTTTAACTATGCATTAGAAAATAGCTCAAATCTCAAAACTGTCATTTTTCAATAGCTGTCAAGATTCTAGTAGCTGTACCTTTTATTTTGTTCATATTTTTATCCTGTTAAATAACTTCATTTGTTGGTTTTAATTCATTTTATAGCTTGAAGTTCAATCATTAAATTTCAACAGCTCAAACAACTTGGTATTTTATCAAAAACAGAATTTTGAAATATTGCCACAATAAAAAAACTCATGAATAAGATGATGTTTTACATTCCACTATATTACAAAGAGGCATCAGCAAGTTTAAGCACAGATTGTTGTCAGATTTTACTACTTAGTAAAGTGTATGTAAATCAAAATTACCATTAAGCCAGAAAGCATGAAGAAAAGCACACAAACAATGGTATGTTAAATATATCATATGTGTTGCCAAGAATGAATCTTATTAATATATTCAAAGACTTAGTTACTTTTATACAAATCAAGTTTAGTTAAAATCAACTATAAGCAATTGACAAATCAATACAGTAATAACAAAAATCAAATCTAGCAATTGGTTGACATTAAAGACACAGCTGCTTCTGAAAGATATCTTAACTTTGAAGTTCCAAAATGAACTGCAAACTTAAGTATTATCCATGTTTCTTTTTCTTTCTCCTCTTCAGCCTTTACAAATAGTGCTGCCTTATTAGCAACATACAATCCAATAACGTTCTTTCTGCATCTGTCAAAATAAATTAATCATCTTTTTGCATAACTTATTGCTTGTACAATGTTTTAAATTTGTCTTCTTTGCAGTTGTTTACTGATTTTTAAATATTTATTTCTGTTGTCATTGCAATCTCAATTATGTGGTATTTTTTCTTTATTTTCACTCTTTATCTTAACTATTTACAAGCATGAAACTTTGAATTTATTTCCTTTTAGAGCTAGACCATACATTTCTAGTTGATGGTCAAATATTAATCTTGTTGCTGTTTTCTATCTTGCTGCCATTTTTTAGTGAATTGGCACCATCTTTATATTCTCTTTTCTGACCTCTTGAGTACTTATTATTTGTTACTTTTTAGCTTCCTGTTGCATGTTAATGATTCAACATCTTCAATGATTGATAGTAAGAAACCAAATTCAAATTTTATTGTATCTTAGATGAAAAGCTTGTGTTTTAGAACAAATACTGTTTAGTTAAAATACTTTTAAGTTTGTGTTAGGAACTAATTTGCTGTAAACAAATTAGTTCTTAAGGGAATTGCTCTTTTAAGAGTTATTCCAATATTTAGGTGCATCATTTTGTGATTCTCCAGATGGATTGGCATCAAGACTTTATTTGCTGTGTTGCTGAGTGTATTTTTTATTCACTCTTAGCAATGTAAATTATGTCTGTATAATGTTACCATGCTTCTATAGTCTTTGTGCCCTACTTGTTACCACCTTGTCTGCTACATTCATAAAATAGTTTGAACATTGTCTAACACTTTTCTGTAACTCTTTTCCAGCTTTTCAATGATTTTTTAGGCTAATTTAGTGGACAAAATCTTCTTGTAAATAGATTGCAAGTTTGTTGCACTTTCATTAGCAGCTTGTACAGATACATTAAAGTTTAATTCAGTGTGTCATTAGCCTATTAATTGCAGAACTTTTTTTGATGAATTACTCTTTTTTGAACAAAGCAAAGAATTTTACTCAATTATATGTGCATATCCATATTATTGCCAAATTTTACAAGTTCATAGTATTCAGCTGTTCATACTTTTAAATATTTAACTGTTTCATTGGATCCATTGACTCTAAAGATAATGGAATGTTGGCCTCCATGCTTATGTTTTCAAGGTACATTCATATGGTTAGTAAAGCAGCAATTTTAAAATGTTGTCAATAAAGATAAGCTGAAGAAATCAGAGGCACAGCAAGTCCCAACTTATCTGACTTGAACTCATTCTGCTCAATTGACAGGTACTAAATCAATTCTAATGAGCAGTTGACATACACTAGAGCTCAAAGTAAGGTCTTTTTTTACTTCATGTCAGGACTCTACCTTTACTGATTGGATTCAGTTATTGTTGGTTGAGGGCTCAATACCAACCGAGTGACTTGGGTTTTATCTGCAATTTATTGTGAAATGCTGTTTGCATTGTGAAGGTCACTCTTTGTAACACTTGTCAGATGAGTTAATATATTGTTTTATTGTATTTTCTTGTTCTTCTTGCTGTTTTTTACAATACTTCTCATACATTTTGTTGGAGTATGAGGACTGCATTAAAACTGGTTGACTAGTTTAAAAATACTGTCTCAATCAAGAAGCAGTTGATACTCTACTGTTGAATGTATAATAGGAAAACATACTGCCTACCTAGTCTTGCCAGCTCTTAAGCCTTTGTCTACACTTTATGCATATTCCTTTTTTATGCAGAGGATATTAAGCACCTACCTAAAAAAATCTCATGTACCTTAATAGTCCTTTAGAAAATATTGTCATTGCATTGTTCTTGATAATAATATTGAGTGCTTATTCCAAAAACCTTTACTTCTATATACTTTGACTGAAGACTCATATCTTCCAAGTGATGATCTCATTGGCATTGCACCATCAAACACTAGTAAAAAATAGATATTCTTGCAATTCTTTTCTACCTAATTGACTGGTAACTTTAATTCTAACTTGCAAAGAATCACAATAGTGCCTCTAGTATCGTTTTAACTCTGATAATGATATTACAACTACTAATAATAAAATTTTGAGTTATAGATGTCAGACAAAATATTGCTGGTTAAAAAAAGTATTTTCTAAAGTGCTATGACTTGAATTATCAATTTCCAGAGACAATTTAGTGCTAGTTTGGTTACATTTCTTACCTTAGAGATAGCTTGCTGGACTTCTGGTCATATAAATATTCTCACTGTAATATCACATACGTGCATGCTTTGGAGAGATTAAAATTATTTCAGGTAAATTATGTTTACAATGTAACTCTCATTTTAAACCTCTGGAGGAAAAAATGCTGCTCACTTTTTTGACACTTTTCTGCACTGGGCACATTGCTTGGGGGCTTGGAGTTTTTCAATGTATATTCTGTATTATCTATGTATGTGCCTTTATTGTTATAATTGCATGTAACTTTGTGTTTTAATTGAAAAATTTTGTTAGGACTACAACTATGCCTTGGATCCATAAGTTCTAAAATGTTATATACTATGTGTTCTGTTTCATATATCTTGGTGACTCTTCACAAAATTAGCCAATGGGAAATTTGTTCTATTCTTATTTTGATAACCTTTCACAAATCAGCCAACAGAGAACTTGTTCTGATGTCTCATCACAGATCAGCCAATAGGGAACTTGTTCTGATGTCTCATTTCAGACCAGCCAATAGAGAATTATATCTGATGTCTCTTCATAGATTAGCCTTTGGGATTTGTTGTTGCTCTTGATAACTCTCCACAAATCAGCCAATGGAAATGAGGTTAGTCATCAAGTTCAAGCTAGTCATCAATTACTCTTTTATATTTCATTATTGTATTTTTCTGTCATTAGTTGAAATTCATCTCTCAACTCACACATATATACAACTCAATACATATGCATTTCTTTCTTTCTCTTATTCCTTTTCTTACTGTCAATCCATCTTTCTTATTCAATTCTTTCTTATTTCCTCAATCCATTTCTTCCTTGCCAGTCCTGACAGTTTCATGATTTTGAAATCTTTGATTTCTCAAGTATCACCAGCTGTGATGCATTTCAGTTTTACAAGGCAGAGTATCATCACACATAAAAAGACACTATACATCATCTGCTAGCAGGGCTAAACTCTCATATTTTATTCTACCAACAAATTATATAAGTGAGCCCTAGAAGGGTATTGCAATGTATAAAATTTTACGAATGACTACACTTACCATTGTTTTGATGCTTACTTCATAGTATAAGACCTTTGATGACATGCACAAGTGTCACTCTGATAAGAACAGAACTATCCATTTTTACATCTTCACACTGATAATGCTAGTGAATATATTTACACTAAGACCTAATTCTTTGTTTTTATTTCTATCATGCTTGACTGTTAGAAATTAACCATTAACTTGTTAATCTTATTTTATTTTAGCTGCATCATTATTTCTGTTGAAGATTTTCAATTCATATTATTTAGAATTCCGACAGCTGACATCATGTTCTAACTTTAGGCAATGGAATTGTGCCACAGTGTAATTGTCAATAACCTGTCATGTAATTGAATATTTGTCTGTCTCGCACTGCTAAAGTTCAATTCTAGCAGTGTAGTATATATACTATACGATTTCTTCTCAGTGTCAGTTGTATTTCATTGATCTATTCACTGCATATGCTAATTTACATGATTGTACTACTAGCATTCTAACTTGCATCATATTGTGAGTGAAGAAAAATTAAACTGCAAATGAATTTGATTTTAACAAACATGTTAAATTAAACTACTTAATATATTGAGCTTTTGGAGAACTTCTATTTAAAGCTGTGAACCAGAATATCTTCATGCTGCTGATTTAGTTTACAATACAGTTTAACTATTTGCAAGACACAAAACATAACTTTTAGAGTTTCACTACTGAATATATTGTTTTTAAATATATAGTTATGTTGATCAATGTTGGTAATTCTGTCATGCTCTGAAATAAAATATTTGACTACTGGGAACTTTTAAGGAATAGAATTGGTGCAAAGTATATTTTTTCAAATACCACAGCTGTTAAGTTGTGCAAAGAGCTCAAGTGAATTTTTGCCTATTAACTTGACAAGTATCTGGTTTGAAGCAAATTTCCCATGCAAGAAACAAAACTTGGCACAAGGTACGTTCCTTTTGGTCTGATCTCCAATGGCACTCACTTGTGCCTTTACCCGAGAGACAGTTTGAATGGAAGGATGTAGCAAGTATTAAAGTTGATACCATCAAAATTACCTGCACACTTGAATTAAAATACATAGGGGTACTATATGCTACTTCAATATATCTGACACTGTTAAGGTCTGTCTTTTTTTTGTGGCTAAGTTTTACTACATAAATTTATCTGATCATATCTGTATTTGTTAAATAATACATTAAACTAAAATTTTTCATTATTATTACCAATCATTGATCTTTACCTGCTGCCTGTTGGGTATACTTCATGAATCTTAATAGAAACTTTTGTCAACAACACGGGTATTACCTTACATTATATTCTGGTTTGTCATTTATTTGCTAGTGTGAACACACATCACGTGCATTGTTGAAGTGATGCCTAATCACATATTTCTCATCTTATTGTGCCAATGATAAACATATTCCTTTCGTTCTAAATTTATCCAATGTACCAGAGTACAGACCAAGGCAAAAACCGTTCTTCTGTGCTGTATTTTGCAAGCAGATGGGCCCTGCAAGCTTGTTCACATGAATTAATATTTTCTCTCCATTGATTGTTCTTTTCTTTATTTTACAGTTTGGGCAACAGCTAATATTCTGCTGATTAAACTATTTTATTCCAATTCAGATTGTATTTCATTTTACATTTTCCATCTGTCAATTTAACTTGCTATTTTTTGAAAATTGCATTTTTGAATTAAAAAACCTACATCATGGTACGGAGATAATTTTCTAAAATGTCCGGTATGGAGATTAAATAAGAATGCTTATGAGCAATAAAATGTTTTAAGAATTGTTTTAGACGAATGTGTCTATATCTTGCATTTCATTGCAGACGATGCAACATGATGCATATGGCAATCAAGGACAAGAATAACGAAATAGATTGCTCTTGTAAATGCAGCTACACATTGAATACAATTTTTTCAAAACCAGTATAAAATATATTTTTGTTGTAATAAATACGTAATGTCCGTTACATTTTAATTGCTTTTAATAATCAAGAAACTGTAGTTGCTTTTGATGGATTGTTCTTATTCTCAACAAGAATTTTTTTATTTTCTTACTACAATTCCAGCAATTACTTAATTCTTTGCAGCTTTCTTATAATATTACTGATAATCATGATATCATTGACCATTATTCTCTTATTGGTTTTTATTACCTCAGTAAGATGTGACGAAAATAGAAATAAGAATGAGAGGCATAAGGTTACTACTTTTCCCACTCGCAGAAAATTGGCAGGATCATCATCATCATGGAAGAAGGTTGGTATGTAATGTACTCAAAATTTGAGCACTTCAATATTTTTATATTTTGTAGGTTAAGTATCCATTTTACAATATGTACGGCACTGGATATTATGGTAAATATGGTTATTCTTTTCCTGCATATGGTATTGGATACGGCTATGGTGGTCACTATGACGGTACAATTATAAATGTTGCAAATATATTCAATGAATCTGCAAAATATTAACTCAGAAAATATGGAATTTATTTTTTTCACGACGGTGAGTAGCTTTTGAATCTCAAAGATGCAAAAAAATACATTTTACATATTTATGTAACTCTTAATAAGGCATTGTCATGAAGAAACTAACTTGCCAAACTCATAAATTTGTGCAGACTATATTCTTTAGTTTCATTCTCAAGTATAGCAGTAAACTCCGCACAGAGCCGAATAAGATTTACATTACTACTGCAATGTAAGTTTGCTCTTTATCGCCCGTAATATATCAAATCGTTTATTTGACTGCAGGGGTCGAATTATACCGGATAAAACCGCAAAAGATTCCGTAAAACCAGCATTCTCACGATGTTCGGAATAGCGCTAAGCGTGGTTAAGTAATGTGAATAAGCTGCTCAGCGTAAAATAAAATATATGCTTATTTAACACAGTTTAGTATTTTACTTTTTTCAATTTCATTGCCATGGTAAATGCATATGATTTTTCAAATCAACATTTCAACAAGAGATAATTTTAAAAAAATCATGCATTTTTCTTCGAACTTTTTCGAAATGCCCCGTATTAAATGTTATTCGTATAATTCCGAATATCTTGCAGCTTATATATCTTGGGCATGCTTTTAAAATTTTCTTGTAAGAAATGAGTGGGGTGATATGCTGAAAAGAGATAGTTCTTCCCGATTTCCAGCGAGAAAGTGTACTTCATTTCTATTGCCATAAATTTCGGTATCTACATCTGTCAGCGATGAGGTGTCAGACGAGCAAGGATGAATCGAAAAATCGTGCATGAAAATATCCTCAGATTGAGTAACTGTAGAGCGTAAGTGCTTCAAATATTCAAAGACTGTACTCGCATCCTTATCCAACGCTTTGTGTGCAGGAACCATCCGACTTTGGTGTAAGTTTTGGTGCATACTACCACATGAAAATTTAGTAAAATTATATTCATGGTAAAAGTGCTTCTTTTCTTGAGTCTGGTAAGTTTTTGAACATTTTACAGCGTCCTGAATTTTCGCTCGATAGAGTGCTGCACGTATTTGCCCATGTTGCTGTCGAGACGGGCTCTTTTTGCTTCTATTGCAAACTCGCAAAGAATTAACCTGCTCTTCTGAAAAAATAAAATTGCATTGGTTCTTCCATTTTTGCTTCGCATATGATATAAGCAACAAATATGATATAAGCAACAAATATGATATAAGCAACAAATATGATACAAGTAGCAAATATTATACAGCTATATGTAGATTTGCATTGGGAAGTGAATTTACTGCTATGTTACCCAAACGCTCTAAGAATTATCGAATGAATCAAATATATTCGCTATTGCCCACCTTTTAGAACTGTTGCCTCATCAAAAGCAAGGGTCTTGCGCGGCTTAAACATGAATCTTTAAAAGTAGTAAATAACAGCCGTTTCTTGAATAAAGTTTTTTTATAATTGATACTGTGTAGGCGTGCAATCACAGTGAACTGCCTCTACTAATAAATGTTAAGATATTTTGCTGAAAATTTCTACCGTGGTTAGAAAATTTTATACCCCACTGACACACAAAAGCTCGAGTTTTCAATCATCACCATTTGTGTCAACTATCGCGCGCCCTAAATTCGAACAATAAAATATTGCTGACGTTCTAAAATAACGGTCAATTATGAACCAATTTTATTCCTAAAAAATTTGCGAAAGGTGACATTTCCTGATGTGACACAAAATTTCAGAATATCAAAATTTTCCATACATATCTCGAAATGAATGATGCAATAAACTCCGCCACAAATACATTAATGACCTCACGATCGTAGGAACTTGCCCGCTCGGCAAGTAGCCATCTTGGGATGTACCGAGCCGAAAGTT
This sequence comes from Vaucheria bursata, assembly GCA_032358265.1. NCBI lineage: Eukaryota > Xanthophyceae > Vaucheriales > Vaucheriaceae > Vaucheria > Vaucheria bursata. The sequence continues at coordinate 11,729 of JAULBW010001948.1, read as the reverse complement.
ATGACACATGGTTCTTGTACCGGTTCAATGCAGAACAGTGGGCATGGAGCGGAACTCGATCGTTTGAATAAAGATCTCGAGATAATCACATGAAATCAATTTTCTCATCAGTATCCGATTTTTGAACTACTTGCTACAGTCATCTTTTGTTCATAATCCATACTTGCAGCAATTCCCACAGATGATGTTCTAGAAAGTTTGATGAATTAAGTTGACACATCCGAATCAAAAATGGCATCAGATAGAATATATATATATATATATTTATATGCACATTTTTTATATATTTTAACAGTCACTTGGAATTTTTGGTTTCATATGAAGTTCTAGCAAAAAAAATGTAAAGAAAATACGAAGTTAATAGTTTACATTTTCAAATTAGTTAAATATTTAAGCTCTTCTTTCAATCTTATTGCATCTTAATTCAGTATGGTTTGAACTCTAATGTGCCGTATGTTGTTTATATTTATTCATCTCAGCAATTATTGTTTGAGATACAGCTAGAGCTATCTTGGCTTAGCTCAGCCTTGCTCGTGAGTAGAATGGCTTGGCTTTAGATATTAATCAATATGGCGCAGCTCAGTTCTTGAAGAAGTCTAGGAGTTTAAACTTTATTTAGCTTGCCATTTCTCTTGACAAGAATCTACGGTAAACTTGTCGTTTAATGCACCCATAAATATGGCAAATAATTAAAAATATTACAAATTAATTTATTCATTGTATTTTTATATTGAAAGAAAGTATTTTTGATTGCAGTTAAAAATTGGTAATGTAAGGTAAAATATTACCGGGTAATTGTGTCCAGCTGTACTTTATACCTTTACCCCCAATTGATATTGACACCATTTAACTTACCTTTGCCTTTACCATTAGGTAATTGCCTTACCTTACCTGTTACCAAAGGATGATTACCTTTTACCTCTAAATAGTAAACATTGTAATGTCCCTGATAGTGGTGTTAAAATTAATGAATTGAATAGGAAATATTGTAATTTCCTAATAGTTTTAAATGAAGTATATGATTATTCTACATATATTTTATTGAGCATTCTGTTTTTTCAAGTACACAGTTTTAAGAAAAGACAAAATTTGATGCACCAAAAATTATTAATTAACAATGAATTGCTTGCTTTTGTATTGGCCAATGACTATATCCCATTTTCAGAAAGTGTTCTGATAATTGCAAATAAATTGCCACGTATTTGCATCTCAAAGCTTATTTGAGACCTTTATGCCTGCTTTTCTCCATGATCAAATGCACATGTGTTAGAAACTAGTTTTACAATTAGTTCTTAAGGAAATTACTTTTTTATGAGTTATTCTGTTATTTAGCTGCATCATTTTGTGACTCTCCAGATGGACTGGCATTGAGATTTTGTTGTGTTGCTGAGTATGTTTCTTATTCACTCTTAGCAATGCAAATTACTTCTGCATAATATTACTACCCTTCTAAAATCTTTATTTTGTTAACTTTTCCTTTGCTTTCATAACAACATGCATGCATTGAACATTTCAGTACTGAGGCTTTTACAACCATCAAGCATGTGACTAGCTTTGGAATTGACATGCTTAGGGACAACATTAGCTGCTGGTACTGGGCTGTAGTCACGTCATATTGCATGAAGGCATGGCAAACATGGTGCTACTAATGCCACCAATTGCATGCATCAGTTGAAGAGTCCAGTTGAGCAAGTGATGAAAACTGGCACAATTCTGTTTAGATTACTGAAGTTGTATCAACAGATACAGATACAGTGCTTGCATTAAGCTAGAACTTGCCAAAAACATTGCAACCGATGGATCTGAAATTTTAGAAAGTTTGAAAGAAGTAAACTCCTTACAACAGTATAGTAGTTTGTTTCCAATAACAGTTAATATTATTTGTGTCTCCATTAGTGTTGGTTAACAAGGAAATTGCAGATCTAGAAATTTTGGTATGGCTGATGGATCAGAATCCAGCAAAGAGTGATATCCAACAAGTTTGTGCAAGATTGCCTTGCTTGTAGCCAAAATATCATAGTTTGGCTCAATTCCATATTGCTGGTGCTTGGTTATAAAAGAATTGCAATGTAAAACTAGTATATCAACACAAGGAATAAAAATCTCAGTGTTGGTGATAAATTACTACCTGTGAGTGATATTTGTTTGGCAACAGGCTTAAGAAAACTTGGGTTCAACCTAGTGCTGTTCCACTTATCATGAGTTAATGCATACAAATGCAGCTCATGCTGATCTTTACAATTACAGCATGCATTTAGAGCTTGCTTCCTGCTCCGGGTAGCCTCATTGATCTTCTTGAGTTCCATCAAGTAGGGGTATCAAGAGTAGAGGGCTCTTTTGCTGACAATCCAATATACTTAGCTTCCTGAGCACAGATTTCTTGATGCTGTTTGCTACTTCAATTAAGTTTGATTGTTATTTGCAGAAAATTATGAATTAGACCCAAAACATCAAGATTGGCTCTGGTAGTCAGTTGCAGTAATTTAGCTGTGCATTACAGAATGTGATCTGTACGTACACTTTTAAAACTAGTATATTCAATTATATGTGTCATTAAATGGGACATTCTAGCAAGCACCTTGGCACCATTTTCAACAGTTTATTAGAAACGCAATATTTGGAACACAAAAGGAAACAGACAATAATTAGTATAGATATGTTACATTCAATGATTTGCGTTGATAGAAGTGAGAACATTCTATTAACATAACAAAACACATGTAAGCTAATAATTCAAAATGTATGACTCTCCTTGAACTTCTACTTATGTGACTCTCCTTGAACTTCTACCAAAGTGACTCTCCTCAAATCAGAATTGTACAAACCCTCTTGAATCGTATAGTTGCACAAATTTCTCTGAACTATACCACTGCTACAAACAGAAATAGTACTTTAGGAAGTTAATTCCTAACAGAGTTCCAAACATAATCTTGCAGATAAACAGCATACCAATTAGAAGCAAGTATTAAAATAGTAAAGTAAACCAACAGCAACTGACACCATGTTTAGGTGGCACACTAAAGATATGAAAGAGTGTATCATTTGAGCACCCACTCGAGTCATCTATTAAATGGTATGTAACAACATTGAATCTCTCAAACTTTAAAATAACTCATCCATCAACTCCAATGCTCAGATGGCCCTTAAAAAAAAGCTGAGCAATAACATTTGGCATTATGGCATAATAAAACTCCATGATATGCTGGCCAAGTATTTGTGATAGTATTGGTTTTCAGCTAGGTTGGGTTACTTTTATAAGATTATGAAATGGTACCTTATCAATTTGAGAAAAAAAATGTCATTGTAATGTAGTAGTTAGTGACAATAGTGTCAATATGTTCCTGTTCAGCAGGAGAGATTAGTGAAAGTTTCCTAAACCTGAATCTTCCAGAGTACTTTGATTCTTAATAGTAGATGCTACCAGTACCAATTTGCCAGTGTTTTGTGTAGTTCATAAACAGTAAAAAGATGAGCTTTCCAACCAGATACATTGGTCTTGTTTGAATATAATTTTTGACAAAGCTTGCACAAGATCTTATATGCTGGAGAATCAATAGGTTCCATACGACACCATGGATAAGAGTTTTTTTACACCTCACAGCCACCATTTATTGACTGATTATTGTTATATTCATCATATGAATTCAACTTGATGATATCGGTGTCAGGAATTAACTCCCTTAGGGGCTAATCTTATTTTTGTAGCTGCAGCAAGTTTTCATTGAAGTATTTATGACATTCCAAGTAAATTGGCTGCACAAATGCCAATAGGGTTATATATTTTGTTGTGTTGATAAAGTTAGTTCACTTCTATCAACACAATTAGTGCATGATAAATATACACATTTCTGTTGCAGTTTTCTGTGTTTTGTTGTGTTTCATGTTTCTAACAATTGGAAGACAGTGCACCTAGTTCAGGTGCATCGACTTTGTAATCATCAGAGTCGCCCATCCAGTACACACAATAAATGGAGCTGTGGATGTAGCTATTGCTATAGCATGGCTGTCATACTGATGGCTCCTAATGTCTTTTTGCTTTTTACCATATTGGCTTTAAATGGTCAAAGGCAAAATCATTTTATCTTTTGTGAGTTAACTAATTACTTTTCATTCACAAATTAACAAAAGTTACACTGTAAAGTTATGCTTCATGAGCAAAAGGTAATTTACAGGGTAATTGAGAAACTTAACACTGCACTCACCTTTACAAGACAAAAAATAACTCATTCGTACACTTACCGGCTAAAAGGTTATGTGAAGGTAGAGGCAAGAGTAGCTTTGAGTAACTACCTTCTGTAAAAGGTAATTACTTTACCTTGTTGACCACTAATTGCAACCTCTAAAATCTTTTTCAAAAACTAATTGAACTGTAAATTATATAAACATCAATTTTGATTCATCTTCTGCAAATTTGATCATAAATATTTTAGCATATTTTCTCTTTGAAACAAAACATAAAGCAAACACATTCATGTGCAGTCAGTCAAATGAAAAATCAACAGTCAATCAAATTCTATTACAAGTTTTTTACCCAGCAGATGATAAATATTATGATGAGCAGTTTTTTACAAACTGGAAGCTTAACAGATAAAAATATAAAAATTTCTACTAGCTGCCGTTTTGTATCCATTTTAGATTTGTGATCCGTGATTTGCTCTTATATTCATATATACCTCAAAATGAAAAAAATTCACAATTTATTTTTTCCAAATACAACGATTTGTAAAATTATTCAAAGACATCTAGATTGTCCCCAACATATTATCTCATTCGAAAGGTCAGCACAATGGAAAGTGATATTGAGAACTATTCCTTTTCCTGAAATATATGCAAATTTTGTGTTCTCATTTGTGACTGAATTTTTGGAATCAAGTTCAAAAGTTCATAATCTGTCTATCATTGAAAATGTGATGTGAGTTTGTCTTTCATTTTGACAGTGTTGTAACATGACATCACTTTATCATTTGTTTTGATGCACTATTGTTAGCTGAATTCAGCTGAGATTTGGAATATGTTAGAGATACTTTCGATCCACGACAGTCGCTAACTTTAGCACCTAATTTGGCTTCTTTGCTACTTTGTCAAGACATCTCTCCTTTTTGCTATCTGAAAGTATTAGTGCTTTAAGGGTGTGACATTGCCACAGGTTTCAATCCTTTGCGGCGGTACAATCTCTCCACCTTTTTCTTTCTACCTATCAAATAATATTCTTGTTTACCTTATTTCTTTTCTTAGTTTTACCTTGCTTCATCTCTTGTATCATAAACCAGGTATCGCTGCAATACCATTATCGTGACTCCTTTTTTCTTCTAATTTTTCTCAGCAAAAAATATTGTAAAAACTACTCATGGTCTTTCCTGCTATCAGTGTCACGTGTGAACCATTTCTTACATTTAGAAATAACACGGATGTTCAATGTTTCAAGGATAATCATTGTGGCATCAATATGGTCATCAACAGATTCACTTTACGCAGTAAATCATTCATTCTTCATCTCTTAGATTTGATCATATAGTCTATAATCATTTTTACCAAGATTGGAGCATCTCTTTCATGCTTGACTGAATTTTACAATTTCTCTCTCGTACATATTTAGAAATATAGTTGAAAATAATCGACCCTATCCATTCTTTCATATGCCAGTAATTTGGCCATGTTTTACAGATCACTTTTTCGTCCTTCTTTAGAAAATTACATATCTACCACGACAATTGAAGATATAGTTTATCTTCACTCTCTTGAAACCTCTATACTGTTCATACTGTAATTTACGCACGAAAATATTTTTTATGAATGCTTCAGTAGCACATACAAGCTATAAATTTGTCATGCAAAATTTAATAAAGTTACTGATTATTTTAAGCCAATAATAAGCGAGAAAAAAATAATGATGAAGAATGTATACCAAATATTCTAATAAGTTCATAAAATGTCAGACATTTTACGATACCACATTTTTGTCCTTACATTATTGGCCAAGGAAGAGGATTTACTTAAAAATATCTTTTTATATGACATTACAGACAAAAACATAAAAATACAAACTTATAAATCAATGCCTTACTTTAAGGATTGAAGACAAGCTTTGAACTGGTCTAATGCATAAGAAAGATCCTCCATAGAAGTAGCATAGCTTAGCCGTACACCATCAAAATAACCAAAACCTTCACCGGTTACGAATGCTACTTTATGCACTCGGAGCAAGTATAAGCACAAGGTAGTTGGGCCATCAATCTGTAATAGAATATTTCGATATCATAAAAATGATATTCATAGATATTTGATAGAAAAGATTATAATCTTATTGAATACAAATAGTGATATGTAATTTAACTTATAAACTTTTTTAAAATAGTGTTTTCAGCAGACTTCATATTTTCCATTCATCAAATAAATTAACAAGTAGTGCAACAAAAAAATTGACACTTCAACTTTGTATGAATCTATCAGCTAAATAAAAACCATTCAAAGGAAATACTTCCATTTACTGGTACAGTTCAAACTTTGAAGTGATTATATAGCTATATTATATAATAAGTACCAGTGTTCCATCCGAAGCTGACATTCCATAATAATAGCTGATATCTGGTAGCACATAGAAGGCGCCTTCGGGTTTAGCTACCTTTATGTGTGGAATCTCTTCCAAACGCCCAAGAACGTAGTCCTTTCATCATAAACCAAATGAAAAAATATCATGGTTATACATTATTAAAATATCACTAGCCATGTCTAGTTTGTAAATACCGATATGAACTAGCATAGTATAAAAGCATTTACACTAGCCATCATTTGGACATCCAGTTACAGTGCAAGTTTCTAGAACAATTCTATGACATTCAAGTATAATCGCGTACTTCAATCGATAATACGACTCTGCTTTTCTCTTCTATCTTTGCTGTTTCTGCATTCATGCACGAGTCTTTCGACGACACGAAACAGTCAATAGATATGAAAATAATAAATAGAATATGTACTCACTCGTTTTTGGCGCATCTGATCAAAGCTTTGCTGCATAATATGATCCGGTACAGATAGAGCAGCAAAAGCAGCAGCTTGACTAATAGAACTAGCACATGAAGTAAGCTGTCCTTGAATTGTCGTCACAGCCTTTACAATTGATGGAGGTGCAGCCTAACATATGCCATCTTAATAATATCAGGATATTATATAATCTACTATCTAGCATTGAATAAATATTTGTTGGTATTTTTTATATTAAGAAACGGAAGCATACAAAACTTGAAACGCAATTACATTTTAACATTAGACAACATCAGCATAATTTTATTCCACAACTTAATTCCTGCATAAATCAATTGTGATGATTCAAGATTTCATTCCAAACTGTAAGAAAAGAAATAGGAAAGGAATTCAGCGAAATTTATAATGCCAGAAAAGAACTCTGTAACAGGCAATATATATATATATATATATATATATATATATTGCATACGTTTATCAACTTGTAGTCATATATCAAGTTAATCGCATCGCACCTGGTAATGTTTACGCACTATCGAGAAGAACACAATGTATATTTGGTCTATTCATTGAGAGATATCCAAAATGAAAATATATTATACATATTGACATTGTTTATGTATGTATGCAAGCTAATAGGAACACATACCAAGTATCCAATTCTGTAGCCTGTCATTGCATGACTCTTGCTAAATCCATTTACTAACATCGTCCTTTTTTTCATCCCTACGAAAATGTCAATGAATCATAAAAAACTCATCATACGTTGCTATATCAAAATTTAGTACATAACTATTAATACTGCTTATCCAATTAAAGATATTATTAACGCAAATATGAACAAAAAGTGTACCTATAATCAAGGCAACTGCGAAAAATTAGGTCAAACTAATGTAAGCAAAGTCTAAGAAAGTACAAACAATTAACCAAAATGTGTGCTTTGAAAGCTTGATTTTAAATTTCAAATATTTGAATTTACACAAATCAATGAAAATTTAGTACGAATTACAAAACATTAAGGCAAGAAATAATTATACTGACCTGGAATAGCAGGGAAGGAATAGTGTGGTAAATCGTATATGATACGCTCATAAATTTCATCTGCTAGTATCCATATTTTACTATTTCTTTCCTCCATCAATACGTTAGCCAGCTAAACCAAACATAACAAAGAAAAATTAGCCAAGTTTCAAGTGAACAAGTATAAGTTATTGCTCCGAGAAAAATATTAAATTACAGAAGCTTCATTTGAAAAAATTCAATGTCTTGTGATAAAACAATGGCGTGTTTACTGGATATAATCAATTACATAAAGAAATCCTTCGACCAATGCTTCAAATATGAAAATACTTCACAATTCACTTTGAATTCTAATTTTACTCCTATTACTTGAAAATAATAGTCGACTTAGAGTAAAAATCGAGTTGACTGAATTTTCATCCGCATCATTCGAAATTTGATAAATGAGTTATAGAGGGATTGCTATATGTAATACATAAATATAGTCAGATTATAGTTACCATTGTTATAACATGATAATGACAACAATTCATGTACATCATAGCAAAAATTTTAAAATATATATTTACCTCTTGGCACTGTTGCTTTGAATACACAGCTCCAGTTGGATTACTGGGATTACAAAATATGAGCATGCGTGTTTTAATTGAAATTGCCTCTCGAAGTGCCTGCGGACTCATCAAAAATCCTTCTGACACATCCTGTATATGAACGAAAAACGTTTCTAGTAAAATGGAAATACTACTCCTGATTGAAATATATTTGTAACTTACCGTATGTACAATAATGGGGGTACCCCCGGCCATTCGGACTATTTCAGGATAGCTTGGCCAGTAAGGAGCTGGAATTATGACTTCATCGCCATCTCGAACTACAGACAAAACTGCTTGATAAACGCTCTGAATATAATACATACATCGATTATATACTTACACGCACTGCTTTTCAATCTAAAAGTGAATCAATGTAATAGCATAATTTTCAAAATTTTCAAGTGAAAAATTTCAGAAAATAATTTCAAAATATTACTATATGAATGAACAAAGAGAATCGAAAGAGAGAAATAAATTAAAAAAAGAAATATAAATAATTCTTTAACTTTAGAAATCTATGCGTAATATATAAATATGCATATGTTTCATACATTGATTTGAAATATTAAAATTGACTATTTTTATGCAAAAACGATGAAAAATCCAGTAACAACATAAAAACTATATTCATAAATACCTATTTCAAAATATAAATATATAGAATTAAAAAGAATATATATCCTCATATAAAGAAATAATTTATTCTGTTCCATTGAAGTGTAACTAGATTCCATAAGGAAAACGTTCAAGTGTCAATTTATTTCAAAAAAACTCTAACTTCAATGAGAATAATTACTTTTTCAGAACATTCTTAACATCACAATGGTTTGCCATGTTTCATGGACATAAGTGCACTGATAGAACTATAACTAAGACTCTTAAAATTACTACAGGTTATAACAAAATATACTTATAAAGTACCCAGTTGAATAAAGTTTTCTTTTAGAAGAAAAATTAAAATAACTAAATGACGTAATTTTAATGGTATTACATGCACTATAAAAATATATGTGTCGGTGTAGGTACAAGCCAGTAAAAATAAATTATTTATATGCTTCAGATGATAGCAAGCGTACTAAAAATTAAACTATGTGATCACAGAAAAATTGATGGCAAACTATATTATTACATGCAGCCAATAGTTGTACCATCAGTATAATTTCCCACAAAATGATTTTTTTTCAGTGATCACCTGTTTTGCACCATTGCTCACAACTATTTCTGTGGGGGAATATGCAACATTTTTCCTACGTAGCAAGTCTGCAGAGATTGCCTCCCTTAAATTATTTGAGCCTGTAACACCAGTGTATTTTGTTTGTCCTAATCGTGCAGCCTACCAAAGAAAACTTTCAATACATAAGAAAAATCAAAATGCAAATCAACTTCATACGCAAAATACTGTTACTTAGGGATCGAAATATATTTAGTTAAAATTTGTTTTCCATAAAATTACAGAAATGATTTTCGACTTTGTGCAATTTATTTTTTGAATTTGGAATAAGCAAATAATTTACATTTCGATTTGGAAAATGCACTCATTTATTTTCAGGCAATTTCATTGGATATAATTTAGTTACTTTTCAATTGGAAATATTGCATTCTTACCCATTGTATCATAAAGGCTACATTGCATCAAGATGAGCAAGCATAGAAAGTTAAAACTTTCTTTTAAGGTTCAAAAATTTTTGGAAATTTTTGCAAGAATTAATACAATTATTCATTTTAGACATATTAATATATCAACAATATTTGTTTTAAATCAAGATAATTTTTTCCGAGTAAAGACTAAAATATGATATAGAAGTAAAGAGCTCTATAAAATCTTTAGAACGATAAAAACCTCAGCTGTAGCTTCGATGACAGCAGGTGGAGGTTGGAAATCTGGCTCGCCTACACATAAACTAACCACAGACTCCCCTCGAGCTTCCATTTCTTTCGTTAGCGCATGGACCTGGAAGAAAAGAACTTACAGGGTAAACAATTTTTCTTGAAGCAATAAGCACCGAAAATTTTGCATCTTGGTGTGATTTTTACATCGTTCTTAGGAATTCGTAATCATTTACTTTAAAGTTTCAAGTTCTCTAACCTCAATAGTTTTGCTGGGCGCAATCGATGCAATCCTAGGGCTAATTTCGTCATCTATTAAAGATTTTAGTGATTGAGAAGTATGAAAGTGGGCACTACTTCTACTTGGGCTAATGCCAAAATTTGTTGGCTTAGATTGAGATAACTTCGGACCACTCAAAATGAAAGCAGACAAGCGGGTGCAAAACAGACATGAGGCAACGTTAGTAAACAATTTGTTTGATTTCATTCTTTAAATATAAAATATTATCAAACAAATTTTGACATTGGTTCCTACGGCGCTTAGGTTATCACAAAATTCAAGCGAACAATTTCTGGCAGATATCTACGAGTTAATGCGATATAAATTAATTTTAGATGACTTTATTCTAAACCGTTTATACTCCTAATATTAAAAAGATAGCGGTTTTTAATCAGATTCAAACATTGTTTGAATTTTGGCATGGGAGGTCAAATGCTGGCTACAATCACGAGCAATGTTTTTTTGCTGTAATAATAGTGTGATATGAAATATTTTAGTTTCTATAGAAATTTTGCACTAAATTAATTTGAGCAATAAACTATACCAATATAAAAAGACAAGATTCATTCAGAATAAAAACTTAAAGATCCAGTGGGTTCTGTAATTTGAGTCAAAGAAAAATAATTTTTTTTCTATAATTGTATATTTTTACATATATCTAGCTGATAGAAAAAATTGCAGCATATTAAAAGAGCAAAAACACTTGACAAAGCAGTTTTTTCAAATTATGCAATAGGCAAATCAATTCAAGCATCAACCAAAATACAAATATAATATTATGAAGAAGTTACCATTGTAGCCAAAAAAGAACAAAATTCAACATGGCACAATTTGAAATCTGTTAGGACTACAACAATACCTTAGATCCACATGTTCCAGAATATTCTATACTTTATGTTCTCATATATTCTGATGACTCTTCACCAAAGCAGCCATTGGGGATTTTGTTCTATTCTTACTTTGATGACCTTTCATATATTAGCCAATGGAAAATTATTCTGATGACTCTTCATTGACCAGCCAATGGG
>JAULBW010001937.1:12042-26075 GCA_032358265.1 Vaucheria bursata | reverse complement strand
ATTTGGGGATGAATTATCAGAAAGCATATCTTTTATACTCCATACTTTATTATTATTTTTCTCCCTGGACTGTTCAGCATGAGAAAAATGAGATATATTATGGTAAAAATGAAATTGTGACTGTTCTTTTCTTTTTGTTTTTTCTGAGATGGAAAAATTATCCACTAACAACACACCTGTAAATTTTTCTTTGGCCGCTTTTTTGTCCCCGTCAAAATTATAATTAATGGTGACTGCCTCCACAACGCCGCTCTTGCCTGCATCAAAAGATAGACCCAGCGCATCATAAATATAATACCGATCCTTACCACCTACTTGTTCAATCCTGCTGGGTGTACCCATCCATTGCACTAATTGAGCAATCTGCGTACTAGCAGTAATGGCTTGATGCTTAAAAGTGACTTCTTGCGTGCGAGAGTTGATTTTTAGGGTGTCGGTAGATTGAGCATTTGCTGAAGATAACACTGCTACGGCAGTTAAAAGGAAGAAGAGGTGTTTCATGTTTTTTATGGATGAAATATATTTTAAATGACTTTGTAAAAATATCCTTTTAATGGTCTGGATAAAGATTTTCAATTGGAAATTTAGAGATAATGGGGGGAGTCCTTTTTTAATATCGAAGGGATTATTACACGAACCCTTAGGGCATGCCAGGAGTTTAACCTGAGCTTGTCGAAGGTTCAGAATGCAAAAATTGCATCCGCTCAAGGATCACGTTGACATTGATGTTGTGGCAGAACAGATACAATCATTTTATGTATTAAGGATTACTTTAAAGGTCGCTTAATTAATTTTAGAATTTTATATTTTTTATATATCTAAACAAGTAGTAATAATTATGAATGAAGCAAAGACTCATAATGTGCTTTTCTATCGCGTCTTAAGGTGTATTATTGCTATAAATCATAGCAATTGAACTGTCTTTAAAAAAGTATCTTTAAGTACCTGGAAATCACACAATTTTAAAACTAAATAAAATGGGATTTATTAATATTTATAATGTCGATTCAATAGCAGATGAAGGAACAAAAATTACAGATTGGCTAAATTTCTTGTGTGTTGCCATTGGTTCAGTAATTGCTATTTATGGTATAAACAGTTGGAGAAGAGAAAGTAGATGGAAAGTAAAAACGGCAGTTAAGGAAGAAATTCTGACCATACTTTATGAATTAAAAGATATTATAGTTACGATTAGAAGCAATTACCAACATAGAATAGACACTATTCCAGAAGGAAAACTAGACGAGATATATTATAAAGTGGATTCAGTAAAAAGGAATTGGGATGCAAAACACGAATTATTTTCTAAATTTCAATCAAAAAAATATGCAGCATTAGCTGTACTTAATAAAAGTCTTTTAGATCATTTTAATAAACTTATTCGAGTAATTAATGAAATTAATGCCTCAGCCAGAAACCTACAAGACATTTACTATCCAGCTTTAAATAACACAAAAACATTGGGAGTTGAGCAGTTAAGAGCAATTCTGACCAGCACAAAAGAATGTGAAAACATTGTATTCAAAAATGGTGAAAATGATGAATATGAACAGAAAGTAAATAAAATTATTGATGATTTTATTGATGCTATAAATAAATCTTGACGAATATTATTCAATCGGTCTTACATCATCTAAAGAAAGACATTCAACTCTTACATGTGTATTTTTAAAATCCCCGTAATATTCAGACTTGCTATCAATGCTGCCCCACGACATGTAGAAGTCCATCCCAATCTCATTTTTTAGCTTTGTCACTTTCTTGTTTTCAACATGTTCTGGGTATGGTCTACCACTAGCTCTAAAAGTACAACTGCCCTGTGGTAAAATAAAAGCTTGTTGATGAGAATATTTAATTGCAATCTCAATGGCTGCCATATCAATATCTTTTCCTTTGTACTTCAACCACGACCTGTCACAATCTGTATTGCTGACAGAACCAAAAGGTGGATTTGAATAAATACTATTTATTGGACCGTGTTCCTTTATAATATTCTCCCATAGTTCTTGGTCAAAAATATCTCCTTTAATCCATACAACTTCTGTATTTTCATTTGATTGAACTAACTTCTTACCAATATCTATATATCTCTGGTCACGTTCTAAACAGATTATTTTCTTTATTTGGCTGTCATAATTGTCACGCATCAATGCTGCATAAGATAGCGCACCAAAACCAGCGCACATATCTAAAATTGTTCCTTCTTTCCATACACACATTAATTGAAAGTCTAATGCTAACTTTAATGGTGTAAAGTATGCTGAATTCAAAGCTACGTCTCCAATGAATCCTTCATTAAATTCATCATAGATACGCTCTATTTCTTCATGCGTAAATTTGTCTTTGCTGTTAAGTAAATCAAGTAGTTCCTTTTGATCTTTAAGCTGTTTTTTTGTTAGTTTCATTTCCTGCCTTTAGAAATAAATAGGCTGGAATTTTTAACAATTTGTTATCTAGAAAAATTTTAAAAACTTCACTTAAAAAGCAAAACATTATGTACACTTTCAGTTACTTCAAATATTATTGTTGATTTCTATGTACCTTTGATATAGGAATTAAACCAAAACATAATGAGAACAGTTAAAGAAGAAAAAGTTATACTTTTATCGAATACACCAAAAGAAATAAGTTTTCCAGACATAAAAGTTTTGAAATTTGGACTACAAATATCTAGTCATATTAACTTAGATGAAAAGACTAAAATTACTAGAACAGTTAATATTGAGGCAGGGAGTCAGTCAGGTGCTTTCAATAGAACAATTGAACTAGATGAACCTATCTTATTTGTTGATATGATAAATGACAACCGAAATCTTTTTGAAACAGGTGATTCATACAATTACATAAGTATCACATCAAAAGATGAAATTCATGCATTAATTAAAATTTTAGAAGAAGAAACAAATTAATTTTATATGGCAATCCCAAGAGACTATGTAGCTTACTACGACTTAGACTTTAGTCCAAAAACACCAGAAGAAGCACTGGAAGCACTTAAAAAAATCGAAAATTGTGTTGAAGCATATAAACCTGATGTTGCTAGAGCTGCCCTTAAATATTTTGGTGTAATTACTAATGCTATGCCTTTTTGCAACTGGTATGAATATCTTACTGGTGAAGTTAGAAGTAAAATGTTTGACTTAGCTGCAAGTAATACTAAGAGTTATATAAACTCTCAAACCTATACTAACAAATTTCATAGTGCAATTGGATTAATGATTCGCAGAACAGAAGTTTATTTTGAACATAAAGAAGAATTTCACAAAAACTTACCACTTGACGAAATACTTAAAAACAGATAATTTCAACCTTAAACCCAATTAGCATGTCAAACAAAAAAATACTTTGGGGAGCAATTGCAATCTTTACAATAGCAGTTACATTCACAATTGTTTATATTAAAAGAAGTGACCCAGCTGCTGCTGGACAAGCTGGTGATAGTTTTAATGGACTATTAGCCCCATTTATATCTTTTGCTGCTGCTCTATTAGTTTACTTTTCATTCAGAGAACAGATTGTAGCAAATAAACTTATTACTACACAGTGGCAGTTTGAAAAGACGCTTGAAATTCTTAATGACATAAAACGAAGTTTTGAAAAAATAGAATCGCACAACTATTTTGACATTGGGAGTCCAACAAAATATGGTTCAGATGCACTAGCAGAAATTATTGCAAAGGATCCAGATGAACATGAAGTCGCAATAAATAAACAATTTAAAAGATTGGAACACATTCTAATTGAAATGCAATTTCTCATAAACCGAGTTAAAATACTTGAAGAAGAAGACAAAAGATATATTTGGGTGAAAATTGATATTTTCTATGAAGAAGCCCTTAATAAAAATTTAAACAAGTATAGAATCAATTACAATAGGAAATTTTGGAAAAGTACAGAAGCAAGAGATTTATATAGCGAAATAAACAAATTCAAATTACTGTTCAATGAACGCTATTAAAATAAAGTCATGAAAATATTTTTTGATCTTATGTCAGTCATTAACGAATTTAACGGTTTAATATTTATAGTCCTCGCTTTTTTAGGAAAAAGCTATTTTGATAAAAAAATAAAAAACTTAGTAGACCTTGAAACGCAAAGAAAATCTTCTTTTGAAATTGAAATGGGTAAAATTCTGGCAACAAAGGCAACCATTGAGCACTTTACACAACTTGAATTAAGTAAAATCACCTATCAAATTAAATATGCAAAACTACACGAAAAGCGCATTGAAGTTATTGAGAACATGTATGAAAAAGTAATTTCCTTAAATATTGACCTCCAAGACTTGATGTCCCCATTTCAATATTATTCTTCAACTGAAAAGGAAGTAATGGAAAACGAACAAAATCAAAAAAGAGTCAAAGTGATAAATAACTATGATTCACTTTATCATTTTTATAACAAAAAGAAGCTATTTTTTGAATTTGAAACAAGAAAAAAAACTGATGACCTATTAAGTATTGTAAGCACCAAGTTGAGTGAATATTTACGTGTAGACAGAATGAAAGCACGTGGTACAGAAGAAAAGGACTTGTTTGAATATTATAAAAATCAATCTGACGCTAGTGATTATATTTTTGATGAATTTCCGAAATTATTAGAAGAACTCGAACGTGAACTTCAAAAAACTCTAGGAGTTGAATGAACCAATTCCATTTATTTGATAATTGTTAAAACAAAGTATTTCGCGAACACTTCAAACAGCGGCATTTAATTTAGTCCAATCGCCAGAAACCACTGGTGGAAAATAACATTGCTCCAGCTTCCAAGTCGGTGACTTTTCAATCTTAAAAAAACCACTGATCGATTCTTTCCAAGTGGGTATTTCAGTCCCATACTGCGCCCACATCAATGTACATATTGCAGCTATAGCGTTTAATGCACTCTCTAAATCAGCAAAATGAAAATTGCTTTCTCTATCATGTTTCACTTTGTGGTAGTTAGCATACCATTGGAGGGTATCAGTTGGACAACTTTTGTTCCAATTTTGAAATGGTGAAAGTACCTTTAACGAAGGGTAATAGGGAAGTCTAACAGAATATTGGTCTAAGTGTAAAAGTGCATTTAGTTTCACGTAATCATTCATAGTTGTTCGATCGTCAACGCCCTTTATCTCATTTGCAATCAAAATGCCTTTTAGTTGGGCTTCAACCTCTGTAGCAGCAAGTATCAATAAATTTCTAATTTCATGTCCATATACCGTCAAGTTCTCTGGACTTGGAGAAATATTTAGCAGTATATTTTCGGTCCTTTTAACAAGTGTACTTAGTTGCTGAACTGCAGAAATAACTTGCGCTCGGTCTGTAATGAGATTATCATTAGGTGCATAACTATTAGGATCGGATAAACTCGATTTAAACTTAAGATTATCACTTCCGAATGAGCCTTTTGTGACTTGAGGTCTATAGATACGTGGATAATAATCGCCCATTTGTAACTCCCCAACGCTAATCCTTAAGAGTCCTGCCAAAACTTTGTGACTGATATTACTAGTCTCATTGAAATAATAGTCTTTCAGTTCTCTTCCACTTTCAAACTTGCAAAGTAATATCTTGGGATAGAGTGAGTTTCCCGTAAAACCGTCATCGCTGTTAGATTCCGCAAAGAGAGCGTACAGATTGCCAGACACTACAATTGCTAACCAAAAATTATCGTTCGGACGATCAGAATGGATGCAATAAACTGGGTTCATTTTGGTAAGTTTGTTAGGTGGCATCTAAATTAAGAATTATTTAAAGCCAAAATGTTTTACATATGTTGTACCTAGAAACACAAAACCCCTGCAAACTTTTTGTTTACAAGGGTTTAATTTTACTATCCGTGGTCCCGAAGGGATTATTACATGATCACCTTTGGCACCTCGCCTGAAAATGCAAAATGCAATGCGCAAAAGCGCATTGTTTTTGTTCTTAGTCTGCCCTGATCAAAAGCAAGCTTTTGACAGGTCCGCTTAAAACTTCTTCCTTGGGATTATTTCATGATCCCTTGGGGCATGCCAGGAGTCAGAATGCAAAAAGTGCATCCGCTAAGGCGGATGCTTTTTTTTGTTTGTTTCCGTCCGATCAAAAGCGGAGCTTTTGACGGCCGTAACCAAACAAAAAAAGGTTTAAGCGTAGCTTAAACCTTTTTTGCATTTATCCGTGGTCCCGAAGGGATTCGAACCCCAAGCCTCCTGATCCGTAGTCAGGTGCTCTATCCAGTTGAGCTACGGGACCCTTTTTTTAAGAGGCACAAATATACAGTTTTTTCTATTTATAGAGTCCTTTTTTTGAAGAAAAATTTTTGATTTTCTACTCGCTTTGAAAGCCGCATCTGCTCTGCCTTTCAGCCCCCAGCGCCAATCCTAGGGCACCTCAATCTGCACCGATCCGCCTTGAGGGTAGCTCTGGCAGACCAAAATTCGCCCCTGCTCCACCTCTTTATCGGTCAAGACTTCATTGTATGCCATCCAAACTTTTCCACTTTTACAGGTGCCTACACAGGCCGCACATCTCCCCGCTTCACAACTATAAGGCAAGGCAATGCCCAGCGATTTTGCTACGGCTAATACTGTTTTTGGGTACTGCGTCTTAAACTGATAGACTTCTCCTTTAAAACGCAATTCAACATTCTGCTCCCTTTTATCGGGCGCTTCCGGCACCCGTTGCCTCGGCCAATGATCAAAATTTTCTTTCCGAATTTGCTCCGCTTTTAAACGGGACCGTAAAGCAATCTCTACCATTTGCATGTAATCATAAGGACCGCAAACAAAACCCTGCACACCTTCGGTTGTGCTTAATAAATCTTGATCTAAAAATTGTAATAACAACCAATGACTCAATCGCTTTTCATACACACTGCTGCGATTGCTAAATAAAAAGCGAATCACAAATCGTCCAGCAGCGGCCTGCTGCATGACTTTCAAGTGCTCATAAAAAATGGTATCGGCTTCACTGCGATTGCTATAATATAATACAACTTTAGATTCTGTCGTTTTTAAAATCTGTTTGATCAAAGCATAACAAGGTGTGATGCCGGATCCTGCCGCCACAAATACATACTGCTCTTGAATGCGCTCGCTCAAAACAAACTGCCCCGCAATGCCCGCAGACAAAAGCGTGTCGCCTACTTTGTACTGATCAATGAGTGGACGAGAAAATTCACCATTCGGAATTTTTTTTACCGTGATGCTTAGTTTATTTTCTGAAGGTATACTCGAAATGGAATACGAGCGCCGCTTCTCGCCATACTTCGTAAGAAATACTAAGGTGATAAATTGCCCAGGCAAATAGTCAGGAATGCTCCCATCTTCCGTCTGCAATTCAAAAGTCTTCGCGTCCTCGGTCTCCTTCTTTATGGCTGCAATCCGAAGAATCGCATAGCTCTGTTCCATATCCGAAAATAGGCATTTTAATGGGGAAAATAGGCGGACAAATTTTAGTTTTCTATTGCATCAGATGTGTAATAATTCCAAAAAAAAGTACAAACGAGTTTTCGGTCCCCGCATTTTTATTCGCCTTTGGCGAATAAAAATCCATTGTGACCTCCATTTCAAATAATCAAAAAAACAGATCCTTTGTGCTATTGTGCCTATGTGTTTCATAAAATCTCCGCGTCCTCAGCGCCTCCGCGTTAAACACTCCGCAAAGCCAGCTCCTCTCACCTCTCCCTCACCAAGATCTCATCCACATTCCAAATACTCCCGCTTGCCCCCGTACCACTGTACTTCCAGGCCAAACGCATCTTCTTTCCTTTATACGCCTGCAGCGACACATCACCCGAAGCACAATACGTAAAACTACTTTTCTGAATGGTAAAAGCCAGCTCCTTCCAAGTCCCCGTCGTTGGTGAGCCTTGTACATAGTCTTCCGACACCATTAGCGACAATGGAGAAGCCGTAGAACTATTCGCTGTTTTAAAATTCAGAATGGGATCGGTCGCTTGACTCAAATTTACTTCGGGTGCAATCATCCATGCCTCACAGGCCTCGTAGGCATTATTGGTTTTATTATAGATGCGTGCATAATAACTGCTCTGCCCGAAATTACTAATGGACCAAGTTGTTACACCCACTACATTTTGTAATTGCCAATTGCCAGAGGTGATGCTCTGATCTTCAAAATTTTTAAAAAGGTAGTTTTTTGTGGCGGCTGTGTCGGGCGGACCGCAGGGCGTTTCTGACATCGTGAGTTCTGAATAGTCGCGCAAAATCAAACTATAACCATTATTGTATTGCTGCAAAATGCCAATCACAGTTCCCGCTCCTTGAGGAATGGTCTTACTTGCAAAGCGCGCCAGTCCGCTTGTACGAAGCGAAATTTGAAATCCATAACAGGTCCCAAATTCATATTCCAAACTTGTTTTCCCTATATAATTCGCCAAGGTTTTTCCACGGTCAGCCGCATTAAATTCCACATGCGAGATCTGCACCAATTGCGATTGCAAATTACCAAGATCACGAAACGATAAATTGCTCTGCAAGTCCAACATAGTAATATTCTTGGGTAACTTCTTAGTGCCCGTACTGATCTTCACCACACTTTTTTCTAAATCGACGGAATCTAGAGAGACTTGATTATTGGCACACACTAAATACACCGAATTTAAATTTACACGAATGCGATCGCCCTGATACACACCGCCCGAGCTTAAAAGCTTCAGCACCATGGCATCGCCAGCATCATCGCACACAACCACTTGTTTGTAAATATTGCCACTGGTTTCATCCATGGTCACTGTGAAATACGCACTGGTATCTCCTGTCGAAAATCGATACAACGAATTTGAACTTGTCAACCGAGCCTTAAATTGTTTGATCGAAAGAGTTGCGCCTTCTGGCAACACTTGTGCAGGCGGCAAATCGTATTTCTTCTGACACGAAAAAATAATACAAATGCTCAGTATGATTATTACTCTCATTGTTTTCATTCTTAAAAACTTAAACTCATATTCAACATGACATTTAGTCCTTGCATATAGCTGTATTTGGTTGGGAATTTATTCACGTTCGTCTGATCCCAGCGCAGACTTTCGAAAGCAGAAACTGGCGATTTTTTATTCAGCAAATTATTAATGCTCAATCCCACATTCAAATTGTATTTGTGTTTGAAGCGATACGATTTCCCCGCATTCACATTCACATAAAAAACAGAGGGCAATTGTTCTTGTTGAGTAATTTGTGCGGCCAAATCCTGTTCTGCCTCCGAATACTTCCCCACTGCTTCGGCCGTGCGTCGGTCTGGATTCGGCTCAACATAAAATTCACCCGCATAATTGGCAGAGAGTGCCGCAAACCAATACTTGCGGGCATTATAACGATACGAGACGCCCGTCACAAATTGCGGCGTGCCCCCTACTTTGTAATTTTTTAAATACGTCACCCTGTCTTTATACAAAGCCGTGGCCGTGTTATCCTGCCATGCTTCTAAAACCGGACGATTTAGATAACGCCAAGAGCCATAGCCTAGGGCCATTTGAAAGAGGTGCGACACTTTATAAATGCGTTCTACACCAAATTCAATGCCGTCGAATTGTTGATTCAAGTGGCGCATGATCAAATTGACGGTTGTATTATAGGCATCGTTCCAATACGAACGCAACCAGGTTTGATTGTTCACTTGCAGATGATAGAGGCTCAAACGTCCCCGCAAGGTGGGATAGCGCACATGATACGACAATTCAGCACTGTTGATGAATTCAGAATTCGGTGCTACAATGATTTGATTGCGCGTGCGAGCACTCACAAATAAATTACTGACATCGGGTGCCTTTGTTCCCACCAAAGCTTGGAGATTTAGAAAATGTCGTCCGTTCAATTTATAAACTAGACCGGCTTTTAATTGTGGATTTAAGAAATTGATGCACGCACTCTTCCCTTTGCTCTCATTCGGAAATTTTCCGTTCGCCATCAGTCCCTCTCGCTGAATGCTTGTCCCCATGAGCTCTGCAGACACATACGCATCAAATTGTGCGGCACTGAACTCCCAATTAAAAAATCCTTGTGCCTTTTTGATGTGAATCACATAATTGTAGCCAAATTCATCACCGACTTTTATTTTTTTGTTGGGATTATCTAAATCATTCAGAGTGATGTAAGGATCAATGCCCAAGCCCTCTGCAAATTGATCGACATCCAACCAATAACTCGCTCCCAACAAATCCTCCATTTGTTTAAAATGCCGATTCTGAAAAAGTTCTGCCCTGATTCCCCCCGAAAAAAAATGTTTACCCTGGCGCACACTCAGTAAAGAATTCAATACGACCTGACTTGTTTTTTCTACCCTCTGCTCCAAGGCATATCTGGCAAGACTTTCAGACGTATTTAAGCCTTGTCCCAATAAATTTGGTGGCGTATATAAGTTCGCTTGATTCACACGAACTAAATGATCCCAATTAATCTCAGACACGCGCGCATTATTTTTCCAAACATCACGCAGCGCATTGGCTTGTTCCATTTCCCTCTGTTGCTCGTAATACGAAGGCAAGTAACGGTAGTAATCAGGATCAGGATTATCTGCATCGTTCCAAGTTAAGCCCGACATCGAACATCTACCCACACTACCCGTCACACTCGTGGTCCAGCGCAATCGGTCATTCACTTCCCAATCATGTAATACTTGAAACACTGGTTTGTTTTGCCGACTCACACTCGCGCTTCGCAGTTGTCCATTTTGATAACCCCAATTTGAATTGTAATACACATCGTGTTTTAATTCGTACACTTCTTGTGTGGAAGCCGCAGCACGGCCTTGTTGCAGCGGACTGTAAAACGCTGTGAAGGCCAAGGTTTGACGCAGAGATAAATTTTTTTCTGCCGAGGCATAAAAGGAGGCTCCTTTAAAAAAGGTGCCTTTGATAAATACATTTTCCCCAGTTCGCAAAGCGGCCGAAGCCACGAAGGACCAGCCATCGCTGCGGAGTCCAGAAAATACTGATAATAACAATCGCTGATGATAGGCGCGATTGCCCAATGAATACGAAATGCGTTTTCCTTTTTTAAACAGCGCGGCTCTGCTTTCAAAATTTACAAAACCAGTGGGACCAGAAAAAAACGAGCGGGATGCCGACAAAGTACTCCGTGTCTCTGGAAATCGCATCACATCACTGAGTCCACCCCAAGAGCTCCAAGCCGCCATGCCCGACTCTGCATGGTTCATGATCACACCATTCACGGCAACAGGGGTGAATCGTGCTGGGAGTCCCCGCAAACGATACCGTGCCATCGAAAATTGAAAACCTGCAAACTGTGTGAACACATCGCGCGAAGATTGTAAGAGGCTAGAGAGTTCTTGCTGTTCTGGTCCCGCTTCGGCATCATCAGAAGAGCCACTAAATACGGGCAAGTAGGCGCTGGGATCAAGGCTATCTGAACGAATGAGACTACTATCTTGCTGCGAAAAAGCAAAAACACTCAGCATCACAAAATATAAAAACAGAATTTTTTTCATTTGGGTCTGTCTAAAACTAGAATGAAAAAAAAATCTGATCTAGAAAAAATTTAGCCATATTGAACAGCGTATTAAAAATTCATTTTGTATGTTTAGCAGATTCATGAAATTATTTTTCTCTCTTTTTATACTACTCAGTTTTTCGTTTTGTGCTCAAAAAGAAAAAAAGTCGCCCGCCCTGCAACTCAGTGCCATTGGCTTTTACAACTTGGAGAACCTGTACGACACCTTAGATGACCCCTTTATTAACGACGATGATTTTACACCCAATGGTCAGAATCGTTGGACCGGAGAACGTTACCGACTGAAGCTGCAGCATTTGGCAAAATCCATTTCGGATATGGCGACAGATGTGAATCCAGATGGACTCGCTATTTTAGGCATGTGTGAGGTAGAAAATAAATCGGTGATTGAAGATCTCATCAAAGAACCGCTCTTAAAAAAACGCAAGTATCAAATTGTACACATCGAAGGTCCAGATGCTCGCGGTGTGGACCCTTCATTTATCTATAATCCAAAGTATTTTAAGGTGCTCGATGCAAAAGGATTTACGGTTGTATTAGGAAAAGACACTTCGCACAAGACGCGCGATATTTTAATGGTGCGTGGTTTATTTATGGGAGAGCCGACTGCTTTTTTGGTGAATCATTGGCCATCGCGCAGAGGCGGGGAATTAAAAAGCAGGCACAGTAGAAACCTTGCTGCCAAACGTGCGCGGCACATTGCGGATAGTTTAAGTTTTGCCTTACATGGAATAAAAATTATGATCATGGGTGATTTAAATGATGATCCGATTAATGAGTCAGTAAAAAAATACATTCACACATTTTCAGAGCTCGAGCAAGCACAAGCAGATTTGTATTACAATCCCATGGAGAATTTATACAACAAAGGCATTGGCAGTTTGGCTTTTCAAGACGCGTGGAATTTATTTGATCAAATTATGTTGAATGCTCCCTGTCTGCCTACCGACTATAACACTTGGCAATACGTGGATGTTCGCATCCACAACAAGGCGTATTTACGCAGCGATCACGGTAATTTTAAAGGCTATCCCTTCCGCACCTACAGCGGCAGCATCCACACCGGTGGCTACAGCGATCACTTCGCTTCTTATATTTTGCTGGGGAGGAATAAGAAGTAGATTTAGAAAAACAACATCTAAGTCCTTCCTAAATTTGACTGGAGTATTTTGTTTTACACTAAATATAAAATGCCAATCTTGCTGCTGTTCTAAAATTAAATTTTTTGCTTGCAAAAAATTTAATCCTCTGCGTACTCAAAATAGGCGCCCAGAACATAGAAAAACTCCGTGTTCTCTGCGTTAAACTCCCGCGACTCCTTGGCCAGAAGCGAAAATCAAACAAAATAAATTTTTCTGCTTCTAGCTGTGGTTAAATATTCTGATATTCGCTCCCCTTTGTAGTGTTTACAACCTGCATGCCTGCATGCGATTCTTAGTTTTTAATAACTACTGTCCGAAATAAATCTGAACTAAGTCTTGAAGCTCAATATTAATAGGGCTTTTCAGACCAACACTAAATGAGGCTTTCACTTTTATTCTCCAATTTTTCTACGCAAAGACACAAAGGTTCGCAAAGGCGCAATTATTTTTTTTCAGTATTTAAAGGCATTTCAAACGACGCTAAGTTTTTTTTCATCCGCCTAAAGGCGAATGAAAAGGTTCAAGACGCTAAGTCCCAATATTTATCGGACAATAGTGATTTTTAATTCTTAATTTATAATTCTTAATTTATAATTCCCTCCTAGAAACTAAAAAAGCCCCCCCATTTCTGGAGAGGCTTTTTCTGTCGTTTTGGTCCGATATTAAGCTAATCGTACGTTCACTGCATTAAGGCCTTTTTTGCCTTCTTTTACTTCAAACACCACGGTGTCATTTTCGCGGATTTCTTCTTGTAAGCCGGTAGCGTGTACAAAAATGTCTTGTCCACCTTCTTCTTTAATGAATCCGAAACCTTTTTCGGCGTTGAAGAATTTTACTGTTCCTTGTTTCATTGTTCTTTTTTTTATTTGTTTTACTTGTATCTTATTAATTGAATGGATGAGTAGATACGACCTCAATTTCTTTCTTTATGAGTTTATTAATGTCTTTTAAATATGGTAATTCATCGGGCGTGCAAAAACTCATGGCCACACCCGCCTCGCCTGCTCTACCAGTACGACCAATGCGGTGTACATAAGTTTCGGCTTGTTCTGGAATTTCAAAATTGATGACATGGCTTAATTTATCGACATCAATGCCGCGTGATGCAATGTCTGTTGCCACTAAAATACGAATGCTGCGATCTTTAAAACCTTTTAATGCTTTTTCGCGCGCGCCTTGTGATTTGTCGCCATGTATTGCTGCTGCTGCGATACCGGCTTTTGTCAAATCTTTAGCCACACGGTCAGCACCATGCTTGGTGCGTGTAAATACCAAAGCGTGTGCGATGGCAGAATCTTCAATCACATGTTTTAAGAGGGAACGTTTATTTTCTTTTTGGACGTAGTAAACGGACTGTGAAATTTTTTCTGCAGTACTCGCCACTGGCGTCACTGTAATTTTTACAGGCTGGTGCAAAATGGTATTGGCCAGTTTCATGATGT
>JAULBW010001937.1:0-12032 GCA_032358265.1 Vaucheria bursata | reverse complement strand
AACCACTCCTTCAGCAGGTTTAGAGAGTGAAATAGTAATTTGTTCTGGCTCATTCAACAACTTAGTTGCCAATGTACGAATGCGTGGTGCCATGGTTGCCGAAAACATCAATGTTTGTCGGTTCTTTGGCAAATAGGTGGTTATCTTAAGAATATCATCCACAAAACCCATGTCCAACATACGATCGGCTTCATCTAAGACAAAAAACTCAATGGCATTTAATTTAATGTGCCCTTGGTTCATCAGATCTAACAAGCGACCTGGCGTGGCAATCAAAACATCCACGCCTTTTTTCAATGCATTGACTTGCGGATTTTGATTCACGCCCCCAAAAATGGTACACTGTGTAAACCCTAATTGAGAACCATATACTTTAAAATTTTCAGCAATCTGCGAAGCGAGTTCCCGCGTTGGTGCCAGAATTAAAGTGCGAATTTTTTTATGGGGAGAAGCCACACGAGTGGCAGCCATCAATTGCAAAATAGGAAGCGCAAAGGCGGCTGTTTTACCAGTACCTGTTTGTGCACAGCCAAAAATATCTTTACCTAATAAAATAGGGGGAATGGCTTGTTGCTGAATGGGAGTGGGATTGGTATACTTTTTTTTCTCAAGTGCATTCAAAAGAGGTGCAATGAGCGCGAGATCAGAAAATGTCATGCTAATTTTATTCATTCATAACCCATGCCAAGCATGTGCTTGCTCCAAGAAAAAAAGTACTAAACTAGAATGCAAAACAAAGGGGGATTACAAACGAGAGGGCACTATAATCTTCAAAGAATCAGATACAAAATTAATAAAAAACAAAATAAATTGCCAATTTGCTGGCTTATGAAAAATTGATTTTTCGGTTCATCTGAGAGGGCCTTTTTCAACGTAAATGTGTTTCAAAATATTATTTCTTTTTTGTGAACCCATCAGCGCCCTTAAAATGAAATCGCTCAATGAGCACCAATTACCACCTTAGCGTCTTCACTATTTTTTCTAATTTCAATTTTAACATACTGATTATCAAACTATTAATAGTTAAATTGGGATTGCCAGTTCCGGAAAAATTTTCTATATTTGACACTTAACAAAATGGAAATGTCTCTCCGCAAAATTGCCCCTTATATTTTTGTAGCAGTATTCTTGCTGTCTTCTCTTTTCTCTACTGCCCAACGTGGGTTTAATTTGGAGTATGGAATTGGCTCTGGCGTCTCTAATTATTTGGGAGAAATTGGCGGAGGCTTAAAAAAAGGCCGTCCCTTTTTGTTGGATGTAAAATTCGCAAAATCACGTTGGAACGAACAAGCTTACGTGCGTTATAAATTTGATCCGATCTTCTCAGCTAAATTAATGTTCAATTATTTACGTATTGAAGGGGACGATAAACTCACGGCAAATCCTGGTCGCCAATACCGCAACTTAAGTTTCCGTAATGAGATTTATGATTTAGAAGGCGTTTTACAATGGTTGTTTTTAAACACAAACAAACCAATGGGCGTGTATAGCAGAACAAACATTTTCTTAACTGCGTATTTGTTTGCTGGTGTTGGTGCATTTCACCATAATCCTAAGGCTTTATATCAAGGTAATTGGGTAGCACTGCAACCTTTAAAAACAGAAAACGTTGCTTATAGCAAATGGGGATACTGTGTGCCACTTGGCGTTGGTGCTTTTGTAACAATGACTAAAGGTCGCCGTTCACACCGCTTTGGCATTGAAATTAATTGGCGTTATACCAATACCGATTATTTAGATGATGTGTCTACTGAATGGGTAGATCCAGCATTATTGTCTTCATCACTTTCTGCCGCATTATCTAACCGTAATGTAGAAGTAGAACGTCAACCTGATGGCATGCAATATAATTATGGCTACCAAGGTGTAGATAAAGACGGACGTCCTGTTAACCAAGCACAACGCGGAAATAAGAACAATAAAGATTCATTCATCTCCATCAACGTCACTTACGGTATTGCACTTAAAAATGGTAAGGGACGTATGTCAAAAGGCAAAGGCAGAAGAATTAGAACGGTTACTTTCTAATCACAAGAAATTAAATGAAATTAAAAAGGTGTCTATTCGGACACCTTTTTTTTGTACTAACATTTCGATGTATCAACTGAATGATATCGAAAACAGCGCGGCTATTAAGAAACAGATGTGTTATGTGAAACGTCTTTTTTATTGGAGCAATACAAAAAAACACATGCACTCTTTCTACGCAAAAGCGCCAAGTGCCGCAACGACGCAAAGAGGACCCGTGCCTTGCACGGGTGGTTTAAGACGCGAAGCCAGATAAATATGAGTTGTTCTATCTGAAAAGTAAATTCATTGCACATCCGATTTTGATTCTCGCTTTGCGTCTTTATTTTTTCTTTCGCCTTTAGGCGGACGAAAAAATCCCCTTGAATAACACCCTTTATTTTTGTTAGCTAATTAAAAAATGATTTTTTTAGATCTTTCATGGCTTTGGAGTCAAACTAAGCATCTAACCACTATCGCGCCATTTAAAAATTAGAATTCACTAGTGCTGAGCTTGTCGAAGCTGCATTTATAATTTCTACAAGCGCCTTTGCGTCCCTTTTGCGCCTTTGCGTAGAAAAATAAGGAAATCTAAATGCACCCTTCTTTTGAATAGAGTTTCATATTAGCTTTTGAAGGAACGAATAAGTTTAAACGCTGCTGCATGACACGCAAAGTAAATTTATGATGCTTCTTTTTTTTGCGCTACTGACCGCAGCGGCATCCCCGTGCTGTCCTGAACTAGAGCGCCCCGAAGCAGAAAGGCCCAATTGCAAGAATCCTAGGCCTTACGCTTCGGGGACGCCCAAAGCAGAAAGGCATACCTGTTCAATGAATATGCCTTTCGCTTCGGGAGGGAGCGCCCACATAAATAGAATTCAACTAGTGCTACTTTACGATACTAATTTAGCTTCACAGACAATAGTGGTGTTCAATAATTTTGAGATGGGACAATTTTGCTCGGCATCTTTTACGAGCTCTTGAAACTTAGCCGCATCGATGCCCGGCACGCTTGCTGTGACTGTTAAACGCGATTCGGTAATCTTACCTTGATCTAAGGTAATATCACAATTGGTATCAATTTGTGTGGGAGGAAAACCTGCGCCAGTTAAATTAAAACTCAATTTCATACTAAAACAACCGGCATGTGCTGCGGCTACCAGTTCTTCGGGATTAGTGCCAGTGCCGCTTTCGAAGCGACTCAAATACGAGTACTGTGTGTTGTTTAAAATGTGGCTTTGTGTGCTCACTGTACCTGTGCCTTCTTTGCCGGTACCTTTCCATTGCGCTTGTGCTGATCTTTTCATAGTTTATAGTTTAGGGGTCAATTTGTTTTAAACAGAGGTAAGATTTAATTGCTCCACCTCACTTGCACTTAACTTAATTTGTAAGGCGGGCAATAAGTCGTTTAGCTGCGCTGTGCTTACTGCACTCACAATGGGTGCAGTGACAGAAGGACGCGCCATGAGCCAAGCCAGGGCCACAGCGGCCACTGGACAAGCATGCCTCGCGGAAATTTCATCGAGTGCGGCTAAAATGCGAAATCCTTTTTCGTTTAAAAATGCTGTAGCGCCCTCGCCCCTTACACTTTTATGTGCGTCTTTTTGCGATCGGTATTTGCCGGTTAAAAAACCAGAGGCTAGTGAGAAATATCCAATCACGCCAATGTGCTCACGCAGACAAAGATCTTCTAATTCTTCTTCAAAGATTTCTCGTCGGCATAAATTATAATGTGGTTGCAAACACTCGTAGCGTGGCAAGCTTTTATTTTTATGGAGCTCCAGCGCTTCAGACAAACGCGTAGCAGAAAAATTGGAAGCACCAATGACGCGCACTTTACCAGACTGAATTAATACCTCGTATGCTTTTAATGTTTCTTCTTGCGGTGTTGTGCCATCGTCTTGATGACTTTGGTACACATCAATGTAATCGGTTTGTAAACGTGTTAAAGAATCTTCAATGGCTTTAATAATATAGGATGCACGCAGACCTTTTTTACCATCGCCCATGTCCATACCCACTTTTGTAGCGAGGATAATTTTATTGCGCGTGCCTCTACTCTTGAGCCATTTGCCGATGATGGTTTCAGACTCTCCACCCTTCCCGCTGGCCCAGCGAGAATAAATATCTGCCGTATCTACCAATTGTAAACCTGCGTCAATAAAGGCATCCAGCACATCGAAACTGGCGGATTCAGAGGCGGTCCAGCCAAATACATTGGTACCCAAAGCCAAGGGCGCCACGTATAATTCAGAACGACCGATTTGCCTTTTTTCCATGTCCTAAATGTAGTCTGCAAAACACGAACCACAAATTCTGCAGCCCAGTATTTTCGGTCATTTTTTAGAATGCTACAAATAATAGCAATCAACTGCTATCTCACGTAGTAATTTTACCTCAGACAATTTGACTATGAAAACAACTCAAAAACTCGACCGCTTGTATGATTTAATCAATGCCGTGCGGTACACATCAGACGAACGAGGCGCTTATGCTTATGTAGAAGTGATTGATCATTTGAAAGACGTGCAGCGGATTACGGAGCGGGTGCCACATGCGGAGCGTTTTAATGATCAGATCGAAGGTATTGTGTGGATGCTGAATGAATATTTGTCGGCTGCAAAATTTACACCCCGTCACCGTTCTGTATTCAGTGATAAATTAGTTGATTTTAATTTGCTCTTTGATGAGTTGCGTTTTTTAGCGCAGCGTTCAGAGCCTTTGCGTGTAGATCGTTTTCGTTCGGTGCACGCACACGCACAAGCGGCTTAGGGGTTTTCAGAGGAGGCATGCGGAGCGGCAGTGTCGGTGGATTTGTTTTTGCTTTCAATCCACAGTGCCATGTAGCGCGTACTTTGTCGTTCGTTTTGCTGCAACATAAATCCCGTAAAGTTAGTAAGTCGGTGTGCAGTCAGATCACTGAGGACTGCCGTCATTTTTTCTTGAAAACGCCTTAAATGTTTTTGGGGAGAATAAAAAGAACTTAAAAGATGTTTCGCTGTATCGCGCGCTTGCGACCAAGCAGAAACATCGGTATATAATTTCACAGCGGCTTCTGCAAATTGCAGAGGATCATCGCTCAAGAAGCCTGGCCAAGATGGTGTGTCGTACATAGCTTCAGCACCCACATGCGTAGTGAGGGAGGGTGTACCACATGCCATGGCCAGTACTAATTTGCCTTTTTGTCCGGCGCCGTAACGTAGCGGTGCCAGACAAATACGGGCAGCAGACATGACTTCTTCGGCAGAGTCGGCACGACCTATGACTAAGAAGCCTTCTTTTTTATTGTGGAAGTTTTGCGAGGCAGTGTCTGGGTAAGCGCCATACACGCGCAGTTCAGCCTTGGGCAGACGTGCACGAATGAGGGGCCAGATGGTGGATTTTAAATATTGGACCGCATCGCGATTGGGACCGTGTAAAAAATTACCAATGCTCACAAAACCCTGACGCGATTCGAAGGAGTTTTCGAATTGTGGCAAAGGACCCGCACTGAGTAGCGGAAGATAAAATAGTAAGGCCTCTGGCACTTGTGTTTCGTTGCAAAGAAGATTGAGTTCAAATTCAGAAATGATGAGGCTGAGATCGCAGCGGTAGATGGAAGCGACCTCGCGTTGCATGACAGTGGAAAATAAATCTGCTGTTTCAAATTTCCGATGGTGTTTGAGGGCCAGTTCCCGCGCGGCACGGAGTCCGTGTAAATCTTCAGTGTCTAGAATACGCAATGCATTCGGACACTGTTCTGCCACGCGCCAACCGAATTGTTCTTCGCTGGTAAAACGATCGAAAAGTACGGCGGTGGGATTCAGTTCTTTTACGAAGTGATCGAAGGACGCATCATTGAGTTGAATGTAAGCCGATGAGATGCCGAGAGTTTCTAAATCAGCACTAAACTCAGATTTAGAAGCTGCACTCGCAAAAGTAATCTGCCAATGCTGGTCGCGAAAAAATTGCAAAATCTGTAAGATGCGCCAACCCGCCGCTGAGGACTGCGGTTCCGGCCAGACCTTACCAATCACTAATAATGTTTGTTCTTTACTCACCAAAACAAAGATAAGATAAGAAGAGGAATGGTAAGGAGTATAAATAGATGGAATGATTTTTCAAGAAGATGTTATCCTGGTGATCAGGACCTGCCTTCGGAAAATATCGCTAGAGAACTAAGAACATGAAGAGGAATGTGCTCTGCATTCTGGATTTTGTGTCTTCGCATTTTTTCCGCCTTTAGGCGGAAAAAACCTTAGTGTCTCCAAACGAAAATTCTGACTTTGTGAACTCATCGTGCCTTGGTGGTTTCATTACGCATCCAACCTAAGTCACGCCATTTAAAATTTAAAATTTCCCTCAGAGCCCTCAGCGGCCCTCAGCGACTATGGTCTGAAGCGTAATTCAAAGGTTCTCACAATTAGAATTTCTGCTTCAGACCTCAGCGGTTAAACTCCTAGGATACTACAATTCATAGCAATCAATCGCTACCTTCTATAGTACCTTTGACGTATGGAACATCTCAATCATTTATTTCAGAAAATCGAATCGGTGAACTATCAGCACCGTGAGGGTGGACGATACGCCTATGTGCAATTGATGGCCTACATGAGAGATTTAAGAAATTTCATGATTGAACAAAAATTGGCATTGACGGAGATCCCTGTCCTGCAACGTGCCGAAGCTCTCTTAAACGAGATGGTGCATTTACGCTTTGAGCAGGCACATCACATTGTGTTTGAAGATAAGATGCGTGAGCTCTCCGCTTTAAAACTCAGACTTTTTTTTCAAATCAATGAACTAGATCCTAACGGATTTAGTGCTGTCGCTTAATTTTTTTTTGGACACATCAACTTGTCCGCGAAAAAATTTGACAATTCATGTCTGCCGTTTTTTTATTTGCAGCATTACTTGAATTCACATCGCGCATTCAGAAAAACCACGATTAACACTTTATTAATTATTAGTGATTCGCTTGTGATAAGGCCTCCGAGCCTAGAATTTTATTGATTATATCCAAAAAAAAACAAAGTAAAACGTTTGCTCTTATATTCTCACATTTTGATGTACAGGGCATTCAAATTCTTTTTACATTTAGTTATTATTTACTCAATTAAAAGTCCTTTAACATGAAAAAAAATTACTCGCATTTCAAAGCGACAAGAGAATGGCTCTCAATTCGCACAACAAACTTAGCAGTCGCTTTAGCCTTAATGGGAACAGCGGTTTCTGCACAAACCAGTTATACCTTCACCTCCGCTGGTTTGGTAGGTCCCACGGGTCCTTCACAAGCACAAATTAACACCGCCTATGTTTCGACCAATTTGAACGGGTCAGTAACGGTACCAACTGCGTCGCCGGGCATTCAAACATTTACGATTCCGGCAACTGGTCCTTATAGAATCACGGCTATTGGTGGTCACGGTGGTTATATCGGTGGCTTCGGTGCAAGTATTGCTGGCGATTTTACATTAACAGCTGGTACTGTTTTAAAAATATTGGTGGGCCAAGCAGGCACACAGTTAGGAAACGGAAGTTTCATCGCCGGTGGCGGTGGTGGCGGTACCTACGTTACAAACTTAGCAAACGCTCCGTATGTTGTAGCTGGCGGCGGTGGCGGTGGCGGCGATGGTTACGCTGGCGGTGCTGCAAATAGCACCATCACTGGTATTTCAGGCGCTTTAACAACAGCTGGGTATGCGTACCCTTTTCCAACGGCCGGTACTAACGGCGGTACAGGTGGAAACGGCGGTACTTGCGCACCTTCATTGGCTGCTGGTAGCGGCGCTGGCATTTATGGAAATGGTGTTGTGTGTAGCAGTCAAACTGCGCCACTCTCATTTACAAATGGTGGTACTGGAGGATTAGGAACATCTAACGGATCTGGAGACGGAGGTTTTGGCGGTGGCGCTGGCGGCTATAGTTCTGGTGTTGGTAACCGCGGTGGCGGTGCTGGCGGCTACTCTGGCGGCGGCGGTGGTACCGCAGTAAGTAACGAGCCCCAAGCCCCAGGTGGTGGCGGTGGTTCTTTTAATTCAGGTGTAAATCAAACCAACGCTATCTCAACCGAAACTGCTAGTGGTAAAGTGATCATCGAATTATTGTGCTACGTGTCTTTAACAAGCTCTGGACAAAATTCATTGGCACCATCTATTTGTAGTGGTAACTCGGTTACCTTAACAACTAATGCTGCTAGCAATTATACTTGGAGCACAAATAACTCCAGCACAACCTCTATCGTTGTGTCGCCTACTGTTACAACTACTTACTCGGTAGTTGGCACCAGTACTGCAAACTGTTCTACCTCTGCGTTTATTACGGTAACAGTGAGTGGTGGACTTCCAACATTAGCAATTTCAAATCCAAGTAATACCATTTGTTTAGGTAGATCGGTAGCACTAACAGCTTCAGGTGCACTCACGTATACGTGGACGAATCCGGGTGTTGTAAATGGACAAACGTTTACACCAGCAGCAACGGCTGTTTATACGGTACAAGGACAAAATGGCTGTGGCATCACTACTGGCACAACAGTTGTTACTGTAACACCTTTGCAAGTTTCTACATTAGCAAGTCCAACATTGGTGTGTCAAGGTTATACTACCGCACTTACCGCAGTATCTTCTGTTGGTAATTACACATGGTTCCCAACAGGCTCTGTTGGATCTAACGTAGTGGTATCACCAACCGCAAATATTATTTATACGGTTGTAGCCACTGATGGCACTTGCGCTGGCACGCAAACCGTGGCTGTAAATACAATTGTTACACCTACCATTACATCGGCAATTTCAAATACAAGAATTTGTTTCGGTGAAATTGTTACGCTTACTGCAAACGGCGCTGGCACTGGAGGATCGTATGTATGGACCCCAAGTGGAAGCACAGCTGCCTCATTTACTGTGGCACCAAGCACAACTACTTTATATGCGGTAGCAGGCACCAATTCACTCAACTGTACAAGCACCTCTAATCAATTTGTGATTGTAGACTTTGGTCCACCTTCTTCAGTTGCAGCGGTGAATAATAAAACACTGGTCTGTGTAGGCGGCACCACTGCCCTGCAAGCCAGCGGCGCGGTCTCGTATACGTGGTCAAGTGGCGTTCAATCGCCAGTTAATACGGTTACTCAAACTGCTGCAAGCACAGTGTACACAGTATTATCGACCGGTAATACGAATACCTGTGTAACCAGCAACACAATTGCTGTTTCGGCATTAATTTCAAATGCAAGTGTTACCGCTAGTATCAGTGTTTGTTCTGGAAAATCAGCAACCATCACGGCGAGTGGCGCAAATACTTATGCTTGGAACGGTGGTGCAGCTTCGGCGAATGGTAATTTTATTGCTAGTCCAACTACCAATACCACGTATGTTGTGGTTGCAAACACGATCTCAGGTTCATTGTCTTGTCCAAAAACCCTATCTACTTCGGTAAATGTCAATGCTAATCCAACCGTATCGGTTGCGGCAACACGCACTGCTATTTGTAAAAATGAATCTAATAAGTTAACCGGCAGTGGTGCACCGAATTTCACTTGGATGCCAGGCGGAGCAACGACCACTACCATTTCGGTAAATCCTACAACTACTAGTTTCTACACTTTGACGGGTGTTGATGCCAACGGTTGTTCAAATAGTTTTGTCTACCAAGCAAAGGTGAACGCTTGTTTAGGATTACTAGAATCATCAGGTAACACTGATTTGATTTCTGTTTATCCGAGTCCAGCTACTACCGAGCTACACATCAGCAGCACAAAAGCAGTTGAGTTAACGCTCATCAATAGCCTTGGTCAAACTGTTCGTGTAATTTCATTGCAGGCAGATGTAGAACAGACACTACAAGTAAAAGACTTAAGTGTTGGCATCTATTTCTTAATCGGTGAAAACGAATCTGGCAAGATCAATCAAAAAGTGGTGATCGCAAATTAATCACGCATAAATTAAAATTTAAAACCCCGGGGCACATGCTCTGGGGTTTTTTGTTTGTGCGTAAACAAGCCACTAAGGTTACGCTGCGCATTCGTAGTGTTTCGGCATACTTTTAGATAAGCATCTTGACTTTATGAATTCAGAAGTAGTGCATGGGACTTCGTTTGCATACATATCCCTTCGTTTTTCAATTTTAAATCGCTATCTTAGTTAGTTCATGCCCATGCGAGCACTCAGAAAATATTTCTTCATTGCCCTCATTTTTTTAAGTGCGATTTCATTTTCCCAAAACGAAACCAAAAAATGGTACTTTGGATTTGGAACGGGGCTGGACTTTATGTCCACGCCCCCTTCTACCCTTGCAGTGAGTTCAATGTCAACACCTGAAGGTTGTGCAAGTATAGCAGATCAATTCGGTGGCTTGTTATTTTATTCAAATGGGGTAACTGTTTGGGACAAAACTCATAACATAATGGCCAATGGCACAAGTTTGCTAGGTCATAATTCGGCGT
This sequence comes from Vaucheria bursata, assembly GCA_032358265.1. Taxonomy (NCBI): domain Eukaryota; class Xanthophyceae; order Vaucheriales; family Vaucheriaceae; genus Vaucheria; species Vaucheria bursata. Next base: position 1,600 of record JAULBW010001937.1, on the reverse strand, counting down.
GTCAGTCTAGTGTCATCTTGAAACAACCAGGCCTTAATCCATTTTATTATATTTTCACGAACTTAGGAAATAATGCTTTAGGAGTTAATCTCAATTACTCAATTGTAGATATGACTCTGGCGACAGGAAATGGTTCGGTAACAATAAAGAATAGTCCATTACTTTCATCCCCAACAACTGAAGCACTGGCAGCGACAAAACATTGTAACGGAATAGACTACTGGGTTGTTTCTCATTTGAACAATAGCACAACATTTGTATCATACCTGCTGACTAGCGCAGGCGTTTCTACAACTGCGATTTTATCTAGCGGTGGGCCAACAACTATATTTTCATATTGTCAACTTAAATTCTCTCCAAATGGAAGAAAAATTGCTTATGAAAATGCGGGGGTGTTGATTCTAGCCGACTTTGACAATTCAACAGGCGTCATTTCAAATATGCAGGTACTTCAAAGTGGTACAGCAGGTTATGGATGTGAGTTTTCTCCTGATGGTACAAAATTATATGCAACTTCGAGTGTTGACATTATCCAATATGATTTGTGTCAAAACTCAACACCAGCTGTCATTAGTTCTACAGTAATTGTTTTCACAAATTCAGCAGCAAACTATGGTAGTTTTCAACTTGCTTCAGATGGAAAAATTTATCATGTTTTCAACGGATTTGGGACAAATTGCAGCGTTATCAATAATCCGAACTTAAGTGGCACGGCGTGCAATTATTCGCTAAACGCCATTAGTTTTGTTCCAAAAATGACTGTTGCTGGTCTTCCAAATTTTCCATCAAATTACTTTCTGCAAAAACCTCCCCCAAATCCTTTTACATATACTACATCTACCTCTTTCGGTTGCAACGGCGCACAATTCACAGCCAATCTCACAAACTCACTTTCTTCTTGCGCAGCAGCATCTTCAACAGTTTCGGGTGTTGCATGGAACTTCGGTGATCCTTTGTCGGGCAGCGCAAATACTTCCTTTTTAAATAATCCAACGCATAATTTTTCGAGCAATGGCAATTACACGGTTCAATTGGTGTTATATTATGCCTGCGGATTGGCAAATGATACGCTGAGACAAACCGTCAACATCAATCAATCTTGTATTTCAACAATTAGTAATTCAATCACCTGCGCTAGTCTAGGCTCTGCTACTATTACAGGGGCAGTTGGTATTGGTCCATTTACTTACACTTGGCTCCCAAGTAATCAAACTGGCTCTGTCGCTACAAACTTGAATCCGGGCACGCACACAGTTGTCGTTTTTGATTCGGGCGCGAACCAAACATTTACTGCTACCACATTTTTTGCATCTGTCGTTCCTTTAAACGGCACCTTGTCTGCAAGTTCGGCTTTGTCCTGTAATGCAGCCTTCACGGGCACTGCAGCAATTAATAATATTAGCGGTGGCTCCCCCTTTCAAACATACGCTTGGACCAACGGCACTCAATCAACTTCAATAGCATCTCCAACAAATCTCAGCGCCGGCAATTGGTCCGTCACCGTTACAGACGCACTCACCGCCTGTCAAATTAATTCGGTGTTTACAATTACGCAGCCTCCCCCACTCAATCTCACACTCAGTGCCTCTAGCCCCACAGC
>JAULBW010001926.1:0-26092 GCA_032358265.1 Vaucheria bursata | reverse complement strand
TCCTCTTAAGTTTAGTAAAATTCCTATATTTTATTAAACCTTTTTTTTGCTTAGCTGTTTGCCTGCCCTCTGCAGTACATTGGACTTTACCCCCTAAATTTAGCTACATCACACAACACAGGTACAAGTACTATATCATACTGCTATACCCTTCTTCTTCCAATATCAACAACAACTAGTAGTAAAATCAGTTGTGAGCAATGCCTTATCAAGATTTGTTCCATTTATTGAATGTTTGTGAAAGCCATATACACTTTTATTGAGCCAATGTCAAATCTTTGGAAGGTTCATGAGGATTTAAAGTGTCAGGAGGTGTTTGATAAAGCGTTAAAGTAATCCTAGTTAATGACAGATATCTTAAAACTACACTATATGCTTTGACTTAAATATGATGCCCTCAGCATTTTGTTCTATTACAAAAAAAAACTATCAAAAAGCATTCTTCCTAGGGTAAAGAATCACTAAATCACTGATGTTTTTTTGCAAGGATATTTAAAGAGTGGCATTACAGCGTACTTTAAAAAAGCATAAAAGTGGATTGGTACAACCCGCATAAATATCATGGCAAGACTTAAGATATTGGACAGAATGATCAAAGGTATGTTGACCCATATCCAACAAACTACTTGTAAAACTACTTTTTTCAATAATTCTACTGTACCTGATTGATATCTACCTTGACCCCAGAACTATGTCTCAATCAAAAGTCCAAGCTATGTAAATACACACAAAAAACTGCTCTATAAATTAATAAATACAAAATTTAGGCTGATCTATTTTTGGAAGAAAATCCTGGGACCATATGGCATGGATAATACTCAGAATCAGAGGGAGGGTAGAGAGATTCATTGGCAAGAGAAGACTTAGGTTGCACATTATCATAGCACTTGCTTTGGACAGTTTAATTAAAAACTTTATTATAGTTAGGGCAAGTACAACAACTATCTACAGTAGAAGATGAAGAAACGCAATGGGGTTCTCTTCTAGCAGTGAATGATCTAAAAAATACACCAAGAGAAAGAAGATAAAAAGCAAAACTTTAGGTCATTTGGTTAGTAACTACTGTGAGTAGCTGAGTGGCATATTTTTCCGCTACAAAAGACTCAAATTAGTTGTAGGAAGGCATGCATGTGCAACTCTAGTCATATTTTTTGAAGTAGTTTCAGTATACAAGTACATTAAAGTGAACAATTCAGTAAAAGACTGTCAGCTAGAATAGTGTGAACCAGAAATATTGTACAATGAACCTGAAGAAAACTAACCACCATAATAATGCTGGGAGAAACTGGCTGTTGACCTGTAGTGATCAATAAAGGTCTTTAACATATTTCACTTGCTGAATTTTTACTACTAGGGTTTTGGCTCAGTTTTTGCACCCCACAGTCTATTGGTTCAACTGAGGGATGGCCTCTGTGAATTAAAATTGAATAGGCTTATAAAGTTAATGGGTGTAGTACATTTCTGAAGACTATAATTAAAGAATCTAAAATATACCATGGTGGCATTCTTAAGGTTTCTTTCAGCAATGCGCAAAATAATCTGTTGGATAGGTTTAGTAGCTGCTTTCTGGTCAGTAGTATTGCTGGATTGACTGATAGAGTAAGAAATGCAAAGTATTAATTGGTCCATTAATAGGGAATATAGCAGTAAGTAGATTGATCGGCTAACCTTCAATAAAGGCCTCCAGAGAGTCTAACCACTAGAATCATTTAGGCAAGGCAGTTTCAGGACTGATTAATCACAGGTCATTTCTCAAGTTGTTGAAATAAAAATGGAGGTCTTTACACGAGGAAAAGTCTTGCAGAAGTTGTTCTAGATGATAGTTCTTAACAAGAATTAATCCTTTATTTTTGGTTCTAAGTGAGCAAAATAAACTCAAAGACAAAAGCAAATTAACCCACACTGTAAAACTCTGGAGCACTTAAAAAATGCCAGGCTTGTAACCTATTGTGTTATATGTCACAGAGAGTAGAAGGGCACACCGTGATATTAATGAATGGTGCAAGACACAGCAATAATGCAAAGCAAGTTAACAGAGCATTTAAAATACAATACATGAGCATACTCAGAATTATTACAATTTCTATAGGTGTCAGTAGTCGCTAGGCTACATTGAGTGTTTGCACATCATAGCACCGCTGCAATTTCATCTCCATCAGCATTATCATCAATACTTTGAACCAACCCTGAGTCAATAGAACTATGGCCCATTTCACACAGAGATTCTAGTATGGACAAGTCCGTTGCGGCTCCAGGACCTCCAATGTTGGTTCGTGAGGCCCGCCTACTGACAAGTGCACTTAATCTCTGTCGAATCGACTGTTTGGCTTTCAAAGAAACAACATTAGATCCCCATTTAATGTAAACAGTTTCTCCGTATGGAAGCTGAAGTGGTTCGCGTAGGTAGAGGTAAGATCCATTAGAAGACATAAGATCAGAAAAATGGAAGCCACCATTTGCAAATTTAATTGTTGCATGCCTTGTAGATACTGTTCTGTAGTCCAGGACCATATCACATTGCCTAGATCGACCAACTACTAACCCACGAGTGCTACCTGTACCACTTCGATTGACTACACTTGAGAAACTCAGCTGGTATTTGGTACTAAACAAATCTTCATTGTTTTGATGTTTTGTAACAACCATGAAGCATATATAAGGAGGAGGAAGAGGAGACTGAAAGAGAGACATAGAATCTCCTGAAGGAAGGCGTACACTAGGCTTATAAGGGCTTTTACAGACAGTACACACTCTTACACCCTTATTATTTAGTACAACACATACTTTATTCTCAGATGTGGTTGTATGCCATTTCTGGAGACAATTCAGATGGACATATCTAGTATCGCCCTTACATTCACAGGGAGCAACCAAAGGATTATCAGGCTCGTCCTCATCATCAAAACACATGTAACACATCTTACGATCTAGGCTTTCAGAGTAGTTCATTTGCGTTTCCCTTTCTTCTTGTGCTGTTAGAGCTTCAATATTCACTAAATCTTTCTGGATATTAGATATATCCCCTTTCAAGCATGTTAGTTCTTCCCAGCTCAGACACTTGTGCGAACCACCAATACCTGTATGTACCTCACTAACCACAACACCTACACTACCAATACGTAAAAAACTGCCAACTCGCAATTCGTAACTTTTATTCTGACCCATAGAATAAGCTCCTTGTCCTCCTAAAATCATACATGTTCCCGAATGGCGTGAGAAAGCTTCTGGTGCAGCCACTGCCACAAATTTATCATCCGTCTGCACGACAAGTAGCTGTTTCGCTCTGTGATCTCTAATGAAATGACGATCTACAGGTGATCCTTTCAACCTCTCATATTCACCAACTATATCAACTCGGCCTTCTTGAGCAATGCCTGATGTTGATGCTTGCTGCACAAGACCACCAGTGAGTGCGGCCCCTCGAAGATTTATACGGTAGCTCTGAAATGTTTCCACAGGTGCTTGAGCACCAGGTTGATATTTGAAAACGGAGACATCTACATGAGGGCCACGCAATCCACTTTCATTCTCGAGATGAGTATTTTTTTGGGAGGATGTAGTTCGTTGTGGTATTTCGCCTCTATTTTCATCATCGCTTTGTACCCGACAAAGCTGTTCTAATGAATTATGCGATTCAAGGCTTAGAGGTGGGGGGCGCATTTCGTTACTTTGAGGAGGTAAGGTAAGACTTGATGGGGCACTATAATCACGACCTTGTGAAGCATCTAAACCATCTATATGGGAGTGCACATTCTCTCCATTGTGTTGTAATCTATTATCACTTGTAGGTGGGTTGAAATTATCTGATTGGCTTCCAGTGACAATTTGACTGACACTGCCATCAGATTGCAATGAAAATCTGACATCTTCAGCAGCGATAATGCCGCCACCACAATCCGACATACGTTCGATATTAAAATTGGCTCCAGAGACTGTTTCTCTTTCAGCAATGAAGTTGCTTTGAATAGAAGATTCAATGACGCTTAATCCCGAAGGCCCGTTGCCCATTACGTGTTTTAAAATATGGAAATTAAAATCAAACTTGGCTCCTTAGCTTCGAGCAAAGTGTGAAAATGGATTCGCAGTAAAGACTGCAAAATTGATTTAAATAAATAAGTCCAAATAATTTGGCGCACTTGAGCACTTGAATCCTATTGAGAGTACAAGATAACATTTAAATGCGTATCGGTATTGTGAAAAGACAAATATGACTGATTCATAAGCTGCACGCGTGAAATGTCAAGTGAGTGTGATGAATAATTCAGTGATACATCCCTGCATGCGTACCTCAGAGTTACGATCAGTGCTATAGCCAGATAATAAAATTTAGAAGGCGTACTAAGCTACTTTTTCAGAGTGCTTAGACCAGAAAGAAATGCCTTACAATAAAACTTTATGAAGGTGGCGCGCCGAAAGCTGTTGTTCAGCAGTAGATTAGTTCAAAATTTTTCGGACCTGATCGGATTCAAATAGGCGTAATTTAAAAAGAATCATGCTGTAAAATTATATTTTATTTCGCCTTTTATTTCTTAAATTTTAAATATTTTTTTTAAACGTAATTTTTGCTTTTTTTAATTATTTGTCACTCAGAAGGTAGTTTCAAAGCGTTACAGTTGTAAAATATTAAAAATACAAAAACGCTGCAAAAAGCTGCATTCGATAATAGGAAAAAAGAGATGGTTAGTTCGTGGAAATATTTTACTGAAAAAGATGTATTGAGACACAATTGTGCCAACGACTGCTGGGTATCACTGTGGGATAATGTTCTCGATATAACAAATGTAATAAGTGAAAATCGAGGACTTCTTGTGGAACCCCTAATATCTTACGCTGGACAGGACATATCACATTGGTTCGATAAAAATAGTGGAAATCCGAAAACTTGCATTGATTCTGAAACAGGATTAACTATGCCTTATACACCATATGGTAGATATATGCCCCTTCCACCTAATTTTCCAAGTACATTATGGAGGCATGATTTTGGAGACCCATGGTGGAATAATATGAAATACGTAATCGGAAAATTAACAAAGAAAGCTATACTGATCAAGATTGTCAATGTTTTGTTACATTCTGAAGACATTCTCTTGGTATCCTGTGAAGACACCATTTTCGATATACAGCAGCGATATAAAGATCTTAACAAACATGCTTGCAGCTATACCTGGAAAGCTTTATGCGGGGATGTGTTTATTCCGGTAGAAATGGAAAAAAATCTAGTAGAAAATAATATTCTTGATGAATCCATTAGCTTAGAATTAGCTTTAGTACATAGTGAAATTTTCAAACCAACTCTTCATATTTATTACAACGACGATCTAACAGTTGCATAATTTTTCAACAAAATGAGATTAAATACCTTTCTCTTAATTAAATATTCATTTGATTCCAAATCTTTGCTTATTTTTCCATGAAATTGTAAAAAATTAGTTGGTTTCGAGAAGTTCAAGGCAACATTTTTCGTCCAGAAAGGAGGAATTTGCAATTGCTGCAAATCTCCTCTTTGCTGACAAAATGTGAATAAAAATTATGCAGAACTTCTCAGGAGTTGAACGTTTACTACTTGAGCATTAAAAATACATATTGAATGAAGTATTAAAGATTTTAATAGAAGTATATAACTAGATGACAAAGTCAGGATGGTGACACGACATTCATCTTTAAAGTAAAGGCAACAATTTTGAGGAGAAAATAGCAAAATAATTTCAATGTATGCAGGATTTTTGGGTCATGCAACTGAAATTTTACAGAAGAGAGGTATAAGATACTCAAAAAACAAAGGTGAGATGCGCAAAGACAAGGTCCAACAAGATAAAATGGGCGTGATGAATTATCCAAGCAAAATTCATTGACCTATTATTTGAAAAATACTTGAATGCTTCTGTGCTATGCAAGATAAGAAGACTCAAATTTACTTACAGCCTTTGCATGCAAATATCTTGGGCTTCATGGTGAATTCTTAAGCTTGATAACTGGTTGCTCACCTTAAACTTAAATTTTGCAGCAATAACTTGTGAGAAGTTATGGTGAATTGGCTTGTAGAAAATTACAATAAATTTAAGTTTTTGCTATACGTTTTTAGGTGTTTGGCATATGTATATCTAAATGGACATGTTTTTAAAGAATTTTTTGTAGCCTTCTGATATGTATCTTACGGAAGAGATAGCCTAATGGGTTTTGGAATAGAAATGGACAAGGCTAATCAATTTTCAGCATAAAGTTCAAGAATGCACTCTACTAACTTTTTAATTACTTCAGGGCAAAATAAAGTGTTTGATTTTGCTTGCAAAAAATTTGGAGTATACCTTGCCAATGGCACATTTCATTGTCTGCACTAGCACATTCTTTAGAATGCATTTCTGAGATTTACATGTGCAAGGTACATGGAAAGTTCAAGGCTAACAGTATTGGCATGAAATAGCCATAGTGATATCTTCAACTGGCATCATTGCTTATATTTTTTTAGCAACGTTTATATAGAAGCTATGTCAATGCTTGAAAAAAAACATTTTTAACTGAATTTTTATAATCAGTGCTAGGAATTAACTGGTTAACGGTTAATCCTATTTTATGGTAGCTGTGTTATTGTTTTTATTCAAGATTCTCAATTTAGGATTTCTCATTGCCAACATCATGTTCTTACTTTAGCCAATAGAGTTGTACCACAGTGCAATTGCTACTGGTCCATCATATAATTAAATATATGTCTGTCTTGCATTGTTAGAGTTTACTTCTAGCAACGCAGTAATGTATACTGTATGATTTATGTCTAAATTTTTGTTTGTATTACACAAAACTAGTTACTCCAAACTTGCAGTTTTATTTTATCCAACATGCAGTGTCCACATGCTGCAAAGATTTTGCAGAATTAGCATGAAATTTGCCTACATTATTGATGTTAAGCTATCATAAATGAATCTTATTTCCATTCACTTGCTTCTGAAAATTTGATCTAAATGGAAAAAATACAAGTTTATCTTCTGATCCTCTTATTCACCAATCCAAGTCATGAAAACACAAGAAAAACAGTACATATTGCCACTGTACTATGTATGTCAAGCTTAAAATCATGTGATTAGATACTACCACAGAAATAATGCAATGGGTAACTACATAAATGAATATAATGCATGAGCAAGCAAATAGTTATGCAGGTCAAAAGTATCTTTAATTTTGCTGTTATAGATTCTCTCTTTCTTGTAGAAAAGAATGTGCAGTCAGGTAACTCAACATATGCTATTGTTATAAACAAGCTAGAATATATGCACTGATTAATGTCAAGGATGATAATTTATCACTGTAGTTGACAAAATAATCAGCATAAATAAGACTAATAGAAAGATTAGAAAGGAAAAGTGCAAAAAAATATACAAAATAAAAATATAGCCATAAATCTACAATTACCTGATAAGAACAGCAATATTAAAAGTTCCATATTGTTAGGAATGTAACATACAACAGAGGCAAGATAACTGGGACAGAATGTTTATCATTACATGCTAAATTATGTTGATGGAAATAAGATAACTTCACAAGAATTATTATTCTACTGGCATTCTACTTACTGAAACTTCTGTTCTTGTAGTCTAAACTGAAACTTCCATTCTCATAATCCATACTGAAACTTCAACATAGCTTGAGAAGAAACTTACTGTAGCTATGAAATAGAATTAGCCCCTAAGGAAGTTAATTTTTAACACATACAATGTTTAACAATCTTCATTGGCCTATCAAGAAATTGGTTATGTAGTTATGGTAGGTAAATAATGTTGAAATTTGTGATGATATTTTATGAGAAGTCACTGTTTGTAAATGAAAGAAAAGTTAAATTTGGTAATCAGTAATTATTGCTATGTAAACAGAAATATGTATTAGGTAATGTAGTTAATAAAGCAGTAGCTGAGACAGTAAATTTTTTATAACATTATTTAAGCTATGTTTAAGACATGATTTTGCAAAAGATTAAAATGAAATTGTGCGTAAATGGTTTGAGACTGTAAAAGCAGTGCAAGAAGAGCATGAAGTGTATTAGTCTTGTATAAACATGCCAATAAAATGTGCACAACTCTTTCTAATCATATAAAAATTTCATGCTAAGAAAATATCCTATGTGCCAAAAAAAGCAGAGATGGCAACTATAAAAATTATAGGAAGCAAAAAAGAGCATAAGTATTAACAAAAATCTTATAAATATAGGTTGCTCAAGCTCTTTTTACAGTAATGAATATTGTTGTGGGTCCATACAAGAAATAAATTTTCTTATACATGACCCTGTGGAGTCCAGGATATTCATTTTCTATCAAAAACTTATGTTCAGTCATGGTCACTGATCTATATTTGGTTATTACTTTCTTACCTGACATCACGCTGATCTACTAGTCTTATATTGGCAGCTCAGGTTATATATAATATGTTGAGTGCCAAAAGTAGATTAGCCTTGTAAATGAAAATTACAACACAAGTTATGTTAATCAAACCAATGCTGAAGCTAGGAATTTCACTTACCTGACTTTTGAATTAGTTGTTTGATGTAATCTAAAGGACAAATACTAAGAACTTCATTTCAAGGTTTTAAAAACTGGCTGAGGTTTGAAAGAATGAAAATTACTCAATGACTTGTTAAACTCTGGCAAATTTACATCAAATTTTAGTAGTATAGCCTAACTAGAAAATCATTCATTGCTAAAAGTTGTCTTCAACATTGTTTTTTTGAATTTTTTAAATGATTTTCAATTCCAAAACATATGATTAACATTTGCTGTAAAGACAAGGTTTAAATTGAGAATTTTAATTGCAAAATTTAATAAGTTAAATAAAACTCAACCAAATTTGAATATTTTGGTTAGGGCTACAACTATATCTTAGATCCGTATGCACTAGGGTATTCTATATTTTATGTTCTGTTTCACATATTTTAATGGCTCTTCACAAATCAGCCAATGGAACATTTCTTCTATTCTTATGTTGATAACTCTTCTCAAATCAGCCAATGGGAAATGTGTCTAGTCATCAACCTCAAGCTAGTCATAAATTATTCTTTTACATACTTTATATTTTCATTCATTAGTGAAAATGCAACAGTACACAATACACATTCAAGCACACACATAGCACGAGAGTTAAAAGACTTCTTTTCTTTTCTTGCCTTTGTTCACTTTCTTGCTGTCGATCCATCATCCTTGTCTTGTAATCTTTCCTTGTCCTATCCTCTCTTGCTTAGCCCTTTTCCCTTTCCAGTCATGACAATCTTCAAATCTCTAATACGAACAGTTTTCTCCAAGGAATTTATCTGAATCAAACTGCACTCAAATTAATTTATAGAAATCAATAATGTTTGATACAGCCCTCAACAGATATTGGTACATTAAATTTTATTGCCTCTTTCAGCTGACTCAGTGTTGTACATAGGTTTCTTCAGAATTCTTGTTCATCTGCTACTGATAAACCATTATATATTATTTTCAGATGAAATAGTCTTATCCAATTCTTGGATTGATCATGACAGAATGAAGGCAAGTTTGTTAGCTTAACTTCGCATTTATTGGACATTAAATTTAGCTTCCATATTAACGTACAAGAAAACAAAAATATAGTTAGTTAGATAAGAACAAGTATCGAATGTAGAGCTGATCGTTCAAGTACTATTTGCAGTTGTTACCCTCCCTGCAGTGTAGCGACTGGAATTCTGAAATCTTTGTATTTCAAGCTATAAAAATTCTTTCATGTCAAGTTAAGTTAAAGCTTTAAAATATTTTGCTTTCTTACTCTTCATCAAAATTTGCATAATATTACGCCATAGTGAGGCGAAATAAAAGCTACATCATTTCAATGGCTACAAGTAAAGGATAATTGTACCAATGAAGGGTTTATAATGCTGATGAAGAAGAATAAGTTCAACAATATTTCTGGTAACAATGTATATAGCATAAAAGTTTATATTTCTAGACAAACGAATATCAAACAACTACATATAGATTTTGTGGCAAATCAGATTAAAAACATGAGTATTTATGAAGCATAAGACACGTGGATTGTGGTTGATTTAATATCAACGAATGATTCAGTATTCATCGGAGTCATCGCTAAGTTCATCAGCAGCATTTTGGGAAACTGCGGATACTGGTTGTGTAATTTTATCCTCTGCCTTGCCCTTCCCTTCATCCTCACTATCAGAATCATCATAGCCTTGCATGACCTAACATTGAATGATTACAATATAAAAACGGAAGTTTTACCTATTGAAATAAGTGAGCTCAGCAATTTTATATAGCAAAGTTGTAAATAGTATTAATGCTCTATAGAACACTTCAATTTTTAGCCAGGCTTATGCAACCACATTGTACTTAGTCACGTATGAAAAATTCATAAAAGATGCAGCACATTAAAGCTAATTAGTACCTGTTCAAATAATGTAGGTTCATTATCAAGTTCCAGATCATCAGGATGCGGCACATAAGCAGGGAGATTTGCAGCACTCACTACATTAAATTTCACTTCGTGTTTCTGATCCAAACCGATATAACTGTCTGACTTTACAAACAATTCGAGTTGAACTGTGGAGGGCTTATTAGGGGCCATGAGCTGCAGCATATAGAGGACAAATGAAATGATAAAGTTATCAGTGTTGAGATCTAAATTAGGAATAAACGCTGAAAAAATTGTGTAAATCTGGCAAATCTATCACATAAAAGAACTGAATATATTCAGAAAGTATGTTATTTTGAAGAAAACATAGCGGGAATATCTAATTCAGACTACCTTGAGCTCCTTGACACAAACTTTTCCGTTTGCGACCACATGACCATAAGATAAAACCTGTTTGTTTCTCATGCTTGCTAAAAGAACCCACCATCCTTCATCTCGAGTACCAGGAAATTTAGGAGCATAAACTGGTGGGCATTTTTCCTTATCACCAAGATTGTTTCGTGTAATTGTCACCTAAATTAAACATTAACATATTGATTTTAAGTAAGCAATTAAAATAAAACAAGACCAGGGATAGAGTGAATGATTGAAGTAAAAATGCAATGTATGTCATGATACAGTAATGCTTTGGCAGGGTTATCTAATATGAGTTCACATGATAGTACCTTAATGGTAACAAGATCTCCCTCAGCAATTTCCTCTTCATCCTCTACAAATATAGATACTTCCATTGTTACATCTGGAATCGCCTTCACTGCAGCCCAAATTTCATCTCTTTTCTTAATATCAAAGCTCTCTAAAGAGCTTGGATGAACTATTAGCAAATCGTTTTTACTTGATTGTTGATTGGCTGCTGCCCTCTGAAAATAAAAAGATAAAGCAAAGCGATTAACTCTGCTCCCATCAATCTAACTAAAACTACGACTACAAAGCCCTGAGAAGTTAAAGCAACTTCACATTCATATGTCTACATTTCAAATTTCATTATTTGTTTGTACAAATGTTACACTTTGAAGATAAATACAGACTTGACTTACTTCCATATCGAGAAATTGCTTGAGATTCTTTGGGGCGTCCTTTCCAGATGTAATTGTTTTCAACTGAAAAATGAATGATAAAAAGGTTAAATGCATCAATTACACTTTTATCCTGCAACTTTGAACATGAATATGCTTCGAACAGATTATTGAAAATGCATAAAAAATGTGATGTGTACGTTTACCTCTGCATCTCCAATATGAGGTAATTGCATTAGATTATTGTCTCCAGCCCATAAGCCTTGAACAAGATGCTGTGAAAAATCTATAACTGCCAAAGTAGTATGCAGCCACCGTCTACTAACAGTCAATTCAACCATAGCTTCAATCAACTCTGGTGATCTTGAGAGCATCATACGCAAGTCCTTTTCCAAATCTTTTGGTATACTTTTGCGCTTTAAATGGGACATCAACAACACTGTGCCTTTTACAATAATAGGGTGATCATACCTCAATTTAGGAAGTACAACCTGGTCTTTCGAACCACCCGTCATTTCTCTGTCAAGGCATTAAAATGTAATAATTAAAACCAATTCTCATGTCAAGCTGTTTTATAGCATCAATTTTATGCTTTGATAAATATGCATTTTATTTTTATGCAAAAAACATAAAGTCACTTACTGATATAGTTTCCTCAATTCCTTTTCATGCTTTTTCTCGGGTTTGTTAATATCTCTATATTCAGCAGATCCTGCCAGAACTTCAGCAATGCGCTGAATAGATGTATCGTCTGAGAACATGTGATTATACCAAGTGTATGTGTCGTACATAACATTGTTTTCACCATATTTTTTGGATTTTGCATACCACATTGCAACAATGGCTGCAAAAATAAATGAAAACAACATCATTTCAATGTGCAATATTTATAATAGGAATATTCATAGCATAAAAAGTACAAACCAATTATATCAGCTAATTGTATCTTTGTGATTTACAGTTACTTCCATTCCTTAAAAAAACAAAAACAAATATTTATAGAGGTACTCACATGGTATGACAATAACCATTGCAAGGAGATACAATATTAGTATGCTATTATGATAATGCTTATCCAATAGAAATGTAGGTAATGCAATAGATACGGCCATAGGTTGCTTTCCATCAGGATTACCATACAATTCCCAGTTTTCTCTGGACTATGAAATAGAAAAGACAAAAATAAATTCAGAGAAGGAGGCTAAGTTTGGCTTGAAAAAGCCTTGCAACATTTTTTGATTATATCCAAAAAGAAAACTTGCATATCACTCACCAGGTTTCAAATGACTTAAATTTAAGTCTGAACGTACAATAAATTCTAGATGAACATTAAGCAATATTCGCTTTTACATAACACAGACTGAAATAGTACGAAATATATTACAAATTTTACCTTAGCATTTGTAAGTGCTTCGTAAGCCTTTGCTATCTTCATGAACATGTCTTCTGCCATTTTGTTATTTGGATTCTTATCGGGGTGATATTCTTTAGCAAGATTTCTGTATGCTGTTTTAATCGATTTGTCATCTGCTCCAACATCAATTCCAAGAATGGCATAAGGATCGAATTGTGCTAGTCCTACTAATCCTCCTTGCATTGTAGTCAGAAGCACTAGTGCAAAAAAATGATTTGATTTGAATACACAATTTCGATGCAATCAATATCAAGAAGTATTGATTCAACAATGGTTATCTTAGAGTCTAGTGTTTTAATAATCTTTTCAAATACATCAAGATTAATAAAAAAGTATGTTGCACTACAAGCAATAGTGTAAAAATCTAAATATAAAAAAGCCTTAAACACAGGAAAATGAATAATATATCATATATAGTAAAGAAAACACCAATGCTGTGCATCTATACACAATGCAACAAAAAGACTAGCGTGAGAAGTCAGTAAAGATGAATCGTATCACTATCTGCCGATATACAACATTACTTTGTCCATGACACTCTCCGTATTCGAAAACAAAGATAAATTGGCATAGATATGACTATATCAGAATATGTATATATAGGCACGACACTGCACCATCGGATAGGAAATGTTAATTTATAGTTGATTAAAATTGTCCCTTACCATAAAGTAGAATCCATCCAATTACAATGGATAAAAGCTTTAGGAGAAAACCACGTGATTTCAACAATGCGACAGCACTGTTTTTCTCTCTTTTCAAATATTCAACCTTCTTTTGTTCATCAGATGTTCTGGCAAGCGACCATGAATCTTTATGTGGTACAATTGCACGATAAATCTGAAATTAAATCAAGTTGGGAATATTGACGAGATGAATTGAATGTAATGAAAATGCGGGTAAACTTTTGATGACGACAGCATGTGAAGAGAATATATAAAAAAGTCATACATTATATAAAATATTTCGAGCCCTATCGATTTAGGTTAATCCGCGCTGAACTGTTAATTCTTCACTGTGCTAAGAAACAATAAAAAATATAAATAGCTAAGCTTCCTGTAATTAAATATATTTTATATAATAAATTCCTCGAACATTTTCTGAAGACAGGGGCTATTAAATTTTTTAATTTGATTTGCTGTCGAGCGAACGAATCAAGTACCTGAAAAAGCGTTACTAGAGTCGCAGGCACGATGTAAAACGTAATCAGAGTCAGAGAGAAGTAATAAAATGCAGAATCATCATATTCAAGCATCCTAATAGCAAGTCGGAATTATATTCAGTGTGCTGCTCTTCTGCCCATAGCGTAGAGAAAATTGTGTTTAAATTATGAAGCTATAAATTTCACGAAAATATCAAAGTACGTGATAAGAGTTCAGGATGGTAACAGACTAATTAAAACTTTACTTGAAAAATATTGACAATAATCGCAGGCCTAAGCTCCTCCTACCGAAACGTAGATATTTTTCTTGCACACTCGTGCGGTGCTTATGTAACCAAGTGCTTATACACAATTAATCCATAAAGCGAGTCACGAATTGTACAATACATTGACTACAGTTCGGATTTTGAAACGGATCAGTCACGAGCTACGAACAAGAAAAACTAAGTTTCAGAGATTTTTTCGCGGGGAAATATTTCACTGGAGGCTAGTGATGCTTTGTAGGATTTTCGAAAATTGGCAACTAACTAATCCATATAAATCCTATTCTACTGATGATAATTAGGTTTGCGTAAAAAGTTAAAAAAATAAACAAGTAATTATATGATGCTCTTGGAGCTTGAAAAAGCCAAATTATTTTAAACTTCTCCCCTCCAAAAAAAAATGCAAAAAACAAAGAATTCCACCAAAAAAATGAAAAAAAACTTATTAGGAAGGGTAAAACGGACCAGGTTTCTTGAACCCAAACTTCTTGCACGCTTTTAATTTGTAACAATTTTGGCTTTGAGTTTTAAAGGCATACTCTTAACTGTTGCATTTTGGGGCATAGAAGTTATCTTCTCGCTCAACTGTTTGGTGCATAATTAAATGAGAAACTGAGATTGGAGGCATTGAGGAAAAAGATACTCTTCTGCATGGACAAAACTCACAGAAAGCCTTCAAACCAGCAATTGTATCAACAATTTGATAGGTTATTGCTGGTATGCAATGGAACATCACTTGCAAAGTTAATTCTTACTCAAACATAACCTGATAAAATCCCAGTAACATTATCTGAAGTGCTGTCCAGTAACATATCTAATAACAGCAATGCGTCAGTAATACTAATCTTAGAACTTTAGTTATACTAATACCAAAAACGCATCTACCTAATATTTGCAGTAATTGCTACATCCTTCAAAAAATTGATTCTGTACTGTTCAGTTGCATTGACATCAAAGTAAAACTGCTTAATGAAGTGAGTATTAGAAACATAAATTATAACTAAGCACAAAAAACTGTGACAGAAATGCATATATTTATCATGCACTAATTGTGTTGATAGAAGTGAGTTAACTCTATTGACACAGCAGAGTATATGACCCTATTGGCATCTGCGCAGCCAATTAACTTGGAGTGTCATAAGTGAAAACTTACTGCAGCTATAAAAATAGAATTTATCCCTAATGAAGTTAATTCCTAGCAGATGCCCCCCTAGCTGCGGACTCCAATCCAGATACCCAAGGGGTTTCAAAATCACAGATGAAATGATTACAGTTCAAAACATTTTCTTCAGGTTCCCAACTTTTATCTTGTGCCAAAAATAAAAAGAACATGCCGAAGGTACAGAAATATTACAAAGAACAAGAGCAAGAACCACAGCAAAGAGAGATCACAAAGGAGCAGAGAGAGCAACAAAGGAAAGCCACTGAGACAAGAGAGAGCAACAAAGAAAAGCCACCAAGACAAGAGCAAGAGACAAAAGAAAATTACTGAAAAATCATTGCGCAACTTGAAAATAATATCCAAGGAAAACTAAAACAGGAAATTGCTATATTAATAGTAAAAGTACTTCTATCAAACTGTTAGTACATGATAAATACACATATTTCTGTCACAGTTTTTTGTGCTTTGCTGTGTTTCATGTTTCTAACAGTGAGTTAAAGTTATGTGGCTGCAGATACCTTCCAGCATTGTACCAATCTAGAGGGAGATATTTATGACAAACTTTTTTACAATCAAGACTTAGGCAAAGTTTAGCAGTGGTTTAGTGACAGTTATTCATCACTTGTTGGAAATCTTGTAAAGTATCTCAAATGATTGTAGACATTGCTTCTAGAGTCAAAGGATGTTAAGAAGATACACTTTAATGTAAATTTCATAGATACTTTATTGTTGTATAATAGTAAGCTGGATGTCACGACCAATGAACAATAGGTATGTATAGTCTAAGACCAGAAAATACAAGGAACACAAATGTTACAAGTACACTATTATCATTAAACTTTTGCCTGTGTTGACAAGAGTGAATCTTGTCAACATCCTACAACTTATTCTGCATACATATAAGTCAAACTAGTTGGGACAACCACAACTCCCTGAAGGAATTGTATACAAATTATGATGAAACCTAGTCGGATGACACGGCGGAACACATTAAGTCCTGACACTGGAAAAGAAACCTGGGTTCTATTCAACTTGAATAATCATGTTGTATCCATCAAAATATACATAAAAGTATACTTCATTTCTTAATATATATTAAAAAATGTTTCAAAAAATTTTACAACCCGCAAAATTTTCTGCTACCATTATCTCTGCCAATATCTCCAGCAATATTCCGGTAGCTGGTATTTTGAGCAAGATCACTTTATTTTACATTTTATACAACTTTGATAATCTCAAGCACCTTTTCTTCCTATCTCTGGGTTACTATGTTACTTTTCAAAAGTATATCCAGAGCAGCATACTCTAGCTACTTAATAGAGTCTTTGCCCACTACCTTATGTACTGCTTGTTTATTTGTTTGCTTGCTCATTCATATGCCTTACTGTTAGGAATCACTAGATTAAAGACTATGCATGCAACCAGTAGTAAGGACAACCAGAAACCCAAAGAAAATGCACAGCCAATAATATATTAATCCCTATTCATATGTTGCCAAGAATGAATTTTGTTAACACAATACTACTTAAGAGCACACACTTATGAGAACATACTTGTGGGAACATACTTTACAAGAATGCACATATAAGACAAACTAAGTCCATAGAATCACAGTTTCATGACAGATCACAGCAAAACAGATCAGATCCTGACACTTACACTACTGCTTAAAATTACATTGTGTTCTTCATTACTATTTAGCTTTTATTTGTATGCTTTATTGTTTCAGTTTTTTATTCATTTGGCAGTAGCAAACCAGGTTAACTGTAAGCAAAGATGAAAGTTGAATTTACAAGAAAGATATCATAAACTTCATTGATTATAGCTATAAAGCAATGATAACTCTAAATGAAAATTTGCAATACTTCATGAGCATCTGACTGTAGTGCACTGTCAAAAATAAGCTTACACATGCTTTGTTTTGCCAAAAGTGAGCTTGCAGCTATTCCGTTTTATTAATAACAAGCATACTAATAAAACCTTTTCAACAATTTGTTGGCTCAAAAGTGTAATTGCATTTTAACTTTGGAAGAATAAAAGCTTAATGTAGCACTAGAACTACAAAACAAACTATGCTCAGAGAAAAAAAAGACATCCAAAATTAATTGTACCAAGTTACTGAAGTACTGAAAAAAAGTTCTATATTTTCTTAAAAGAAGATTGTAAGAAAACTTATAAGTTAACTTATTTGCTACCAAGATGAGAAAGATATTAATGCAGTAGCACTTTCATTTTAAATTCAATATTAGAACTTTTACAGTTTAAATTTATGTAAAGCAATTAATCAGCGTATACAATGGTAAGGTATTACTTCTGTTCAACGAAAATTTGTTGGTAAGTTAAAACTGATTGGTATTCATGCTACCTTTACTTTTAATATCACTATCAAACTGGTTGTAAAAATTATGCATTGATTGGAATTTTAGAGTAAATGTACAGCTAAGTATGGTAACATTCAGAAGCATCAAAGTTCAAACTCTATACCTTGGAACTACTGTAAGACCTTCATACTGTTAAACCATCAACTCCCTGTACTTGAAGTGGTTGTAGGGCTGCTAGCATCTTGGGACAAGGTAGATTTCCTGACAGCATTAAAGTATTAGTTGCTACATGATATATGATTTGTCAGGATATTTGCCAGTCCTGCTATCTCTTTAAATTGCTACGGCATAACTGCTCTACTATGTTCATCAATGTTCATCTATGTTCACCTATATTTTGCCCGCACTATCTTTCACCTTTTGCCTCTTTTACCTAATTGCGCCTTTTATCCTAATTGCGCCTTTAATGCCAAACCCTTTATGTCTACACATTTGTCACAATTCTTTATGGACTCATTTGTTCTATATCTCTACAATTTGCCACATGTCATATTTCTTATGGCTGTGTGGAAACTTCTTCACTCATTTTCCACCTACGCATGTTCTGTGTCATAATACCTCTTCAACTTACTGGATATTATTCTATTCCGCTCTATCTCCTGTCATAATACTTTAATCTCTGCCTTCAACTATTTGGATATTATTCTAGGATAGTCATCAATCTTGTAATCCTGCTTTCTTCGGCTTCAATATCAATTACTCCGCTTTACTCCACTTTACTCCGCTTTATTTCCGCCAAAGATAATTTCTCAGAACTACTTAAGTTATTCTGGAATTGTCGCAAGCTTACCTATAGAGATCAATATGCTTATTTATGGAGTAAAAGATGCAGCAAGATTCACCGGAAAGACAGTTTCAAGGGCACTTCAAGAGGGTATACCGCAGGAGCTAGCGGGGACACGTTTATTTGTTCAGTCTTGTGTTTATGTTTACTCTTCTAAGTTTAATAAAGCTTTTATATTTTTATTAAATTTTTTCTTTGCTTTTTGCTGTTTGCCTGCCATCTGCCGTACATTGGACTTTACCCACTTTAGATACCTCTTAATATATTATATTATTGTATCGTCTCCTTCATCCATCCAACATGATTGAACTCACTTTTTCTAAGAATAATAAGTTTGAAAAACTCTCTCTTTGCTACATTTGCCTTTGAAAATGTTTGGCCACTTATCACTTTTGTATTTACTTTTGTCTTTTAAAATGCTTTAATCAACTTATATTTGTAAAACTGATTTTGTTACATATTCCAAATAAAACTTATTTAGTTGCTATCCATGTTATTTGCACCACATTTCATGGCACAGTAGCATTGAATGCATGCAATATTACTTGCACATGTATTTTTGTTGGAATTTTTTCTAATGTGGTCAGCTGCTAGCAATTACAAGATTGCTATGGTTTTTCATAAAATGTAATTTAATTTTCTTTTGTTGACAAAAGTTTTAGACATAAATGTATGGTTTATACAGTTTATGCTCATTTTTTTTTCTTTGTGCAATATTTATATATAGTACTTGTATGAGCTCTTATATTTGAATTCTATACCCAAATGTAAATATTAGTGAACTCAAAATTTAAAATAAACTTGCTTGCAGATGTTTGAAATACTTGGTGCTGGTTCAGGAAAATAAATATTTCATTCAAATGAACTAAATTGCATTTTTTACTTCAACTTTAGTGTCCAAAAAAGGGCCATGGACAAATTGAAATATTGCATCTCATGCTACTTTTGTGGTGAACCCCCCATTAAATTCTGTTTAAAATACAACCTTTATATATATTGGGAGGCAGATAGCATTTGATTTTATAATGTACACATTTGTGGCAGGTAAAGTTTGTTTGGCAAGCCACAGGAAGATGACACCATATTAGCATGCTGCACAACCTTTATTAATTTCAATTAGCATTTTAAGTTTATCCTTCACATTTTATTGTAGAGAAGAACAACTTTAATGATGAATATGACATTTATTCAAATTTTTTCTTAGTTCTAAATATTGTGGACAAATTAGATTTTTGCAATCAAGCAAAAGATTGCATAGTTACTATAGCCTATTACGTAACATAATAACACATTTTCAAAGTTTAAATAAACTATCAATGTTGATATGGCCAACAGAATAAGTTTGGATCCTAGTCGCGAATGGGTTTGATTTGAACCAAAAGAATGAGTGATTCCGAATATGATGTGCGATTTAATTTCATTAGCATTAAAATTTGAAGTTGGCTCAAAAAGACGTACAGCACCATAGCTTTCCAGTCTAAATTCAACACCAACTTGAGGTACTCCATAAGACTAATCCTGAAATCCTTTAGTGCAGTTTTTAGCATACAATAAATTATGGTTAATCCGTTTGCATTTACCCCTGATTTTGATTTAATCCATACTAAAATCTTATGCTTGATCAAGCTGAATATAAAAAAAATGTCTTTAATTTCAATTAGAAAATTCGTTGCTAACTTATTTACAGTTTGTCTTACAAGAAATGTTAGTTTAAAGTTATGAGCATTAATCAGGCAGCATTATGTGCCACTTGTCACTTTCTTTCTCAGCTGTGAAAACACTCCAACTAACGCTTTCCATTGATACATCTTCTACTGGCTACATCTCACTAATTCCCAGAATATACAAGTACATGTATGCATTGTATTCGTTGGGATTTCATAATTAATCATTAAGGTGACGACTGATTTTCATGATGTAATATGTAACATAAAATCCTACTTGGATATCTCGATAGGGTCTTAAAGTTGAACTCAATTTCCAGGCATTATATATAATTTTCTCATGTCTCACATTTCGAAAGAATTGCATAGACAAATGAAAATGCAATTTTATTCAGGTAAAAAGCATACGTGTGTGGATTCCAAAATAAATTTGGGATGATATTTCAAAACAAATTTTGGAAAGATCATTTGCCTTTCCTTCTGACCACATTTAAGTTCTATTATAAGCTTCCTTGTGCAAATTTATGTTGATAAAAAGTTGTAATTCCTTCTTCTCCTAGTTCCTATACAAAAATCGTTTAAAAATAGATTGGGTGTGGCATAACTTATATACATGATATATGATGTACACACCTCCTTAAGAGTCAAATGCCTGTCTAGTCTTGAATGTTTACTTGTTCCTTCTGTTAAACTAGCAATTCTGTCATTATAGCTCTTATCGAGCACACGTTTAGCCAATGGTACATGTTTACGGCCTCCAATGTCAGAGCTAAATCCAGCATGTCTAAACATTTCACAATAAATAATGAAGGTTCCTATACAAAAACTTGAAAAATTGTCGTCAATAGAGTGAATGAACAAATGAAGCAAATGTGAAAATAACTGACAAAGTCAACTGTCATAGCTTGGATAAAGAGTAATGGTAACCTTAGTTTTGAAAGAACATCACTCCATGAAGTACCCACTCTATCATTGCCATTCAATCTAATATTAGAGTTCAGTTCTTCAGACAATCGCTTCAGTAAATTCGCAGTAAATTTCAGCCCATCCTTTTTCTGAACCTTTAGCAAATTTAATTTGAACATATTACAAAAATCTTTTATTACCATGTTGCATAATACTTTAAATTTAGAAAGCGATACTCTGACTTTGCATCAAGCAATAAAATAACTTTATTTGTAAAATGTGCAAATTTGTATGACATACTACACTGTTACTGCCAGCTGAAGCTTTATTCATTCTTTCCAACATTCTGATGAAATCCTGATGCTGTACATGCACTTCTTCCAAGTACTTGATTGTATTCATTATTCTAGATGCTCGCAAATACACCTCTTCCCATTGGCCTTCCAGATGAGCCTATTTTCCACATACAACCATATATATAGTGTATATAAGCATATCATAAATATAATTTATATTCATATCCTCCCTCGAAACAAGAAATAAAATGATGCGAGAGCTGAATGCGCACAAAAAATAAATACCTGTACTCGCCATAAATTTTCTGGTTGCCAGTGCATATCCAGTCGATCAAATAAGCAATCGTGCAGAACTAGTGGAGTATCTAGTGCCTTTATAATTTAAAAAAATACAAGTTAAAATAATGCCTATTCTAATTTTGCGGTATAGTTCCTACTTTGTATTTGAAAAATATAAGTATATTACACACAAGATTATTATAAGTTCAAACACTTTGAGATTTGAAATGCGTTTTAGCAAAAACATTGAATATAAATACAACGAAATATTTCAGATAACCTTTGGAAAGTGAGGTTTTTTAGGGAAGAGGTCCATGTTTAGTAGTTTTTGCACAGCTTCAGGTTCTTCATGTCCATCGCCAATCATAAACAATACAGCCATCATATATCGCACCTATAAATGAAATATAAAATCAATTACAATTCAAAAAATGAAATATGATCTAATCCTAAATTTCGAATGAATACTCTATGCTATGCATTAAATGTGCATTTTCTCAACATAATCCAAAATAAAATAACATATGTTTAATTACTTACCATATGCCACAAAAATGCCTGCCCTCGAACTTCAAATTTACACACCTTGAAAAGTAAAAAAAGTGCATAGGCATACCATGTACAGTCAAACTTAGCACGGACATTTCTATGGAAATTTAAAAATGAACATTCATTCAAATTTTTTTAGAATAATCCATTACAATCAAGCATATATAAAAAAAGGTGGCAGATATAGGGTAAAAAAGATTTTATTTAAGCAAAGTGAGTAAAAGGTTTACTCTTGTTATTTATCCTCTGCTATGGTTTCTGGAGGCAGGATTTACAAATTTCTGTAGAGTGCATTTCAAATTCAAGACTTCATCTGCACACCTAGTAAACAACCCTTAAACCAATATTGCACTTTCATTACAATTATTTTTAGCCTAAATTATAAGATACATATATGTATTGATTTCATTTTCATTTGGTAATTCACAAAATTTTATGCTTGCAACAAAAGCAAAGTAGTCTACCTCTCAGTTTGGCATTTTAAAATATGTAGACGTATATTGCATAATCACCTGATAAAATCCCTCTCCTTGAACAGAACACACACGAGCACTTGTAATATTTCTGATAATACAACAAAACAATTGATACTGTATGATTTGACACAAAACAACAAATCGCTGGAGCAAGAATAGAGTGGAGACAGAAGTTATATTCAGTAAATATAACTAATAAATAATATTCATCGGCAATCATGAACAAACACCTTACAAAGCATGTAGTGCTTCCTATATCCATCTTGCATAAATTCCGAAAATCAAATTCGCCAACAAAATACTGTGCAGCTTTATTCATTGCTTCTATATCTCTGTGTAAACATAATAGCTATCTATCATAATATTAACAGGATTATGAATTTTAAAATATAGTTTTAAAACAGAAATCAACAAAAGAATTGACCAGCATGTTCGAAAAATTAATAAAATTCTAACGAAGGTATGTTTAAATGGGGAAAATGTTGATGCTTTAGTATATATAAAATTGAGATAATGCTTATGTCTATGAAAGTGCTAGTCATTCGTTTTATGATTGGATATTAGTTTATGTTGATACTGACAAATTGACTATAAATATAGAGTAGCATTTATTGATGTACAGCCATAGAAATTGTTTTGAACCAATCATAATTTTGAGATGTCTTTCGTACGGCTTACAATTAATATTATTTTCTTTCTTTCTCTTTCTTCTGTGCGTGTGTTTCTATCCATGATACAAGAAACTTCAACAGCTTAATCATTACACACGAATAAATCAGCAATTACAAAAATGAGAAGTAAAATTGAGGGATATATCAAATTCGTCATACCTAGATTTTTTAATGAAAAAGTATCGATATATACGCTCTCTACAGCTGAATCTTGCACTAAAGTCATCCGTAACAGGCGCCCATGCAAGACATCTGCATTATATATTATGTGTTGTATGCTATACAAAATAAATGCAATGACATTAAGACCTCTATGTATGTAAAATTATTGAAAATCTACATGGAATCATCTCATTTCTCAGTACAAAAATTTGTGCAAGTACTTGATTTACATCTAATATGAAAGAGCTCTTGTTATAATATCCAAATAAGTATGATATCCTATTGAATAGCAAAAGAATTGAACATCCAATACACACCTTATGTCATCTGGTAATACTCTATTAAGAATGCTGCAATATTCTAACTCTGTTATTTTCTTTATTTTCATACCTTGATCTCCATCTTGCTCTAACCACAAGTCAAAATCAAATAATATGCAAAAAATTCAGTCAAGCTAAAAAAATTAAAAGGCAACAAATAATTGGAAATAGGATTAATAATTTTAAACATTCACACATTTATAATTGATCCTTGCGTTAATACATAATAGGAAAAGCAACTACATGATACACGCAAATGCAGCTTGGCGGAGAACAATGCATAAAATAAATTATGTATGGATACATACCAATATTGATGAAATCAGCTGGATTGGAAGGCGGTTCAAATCCCACAGGGAATGCAGATCTTACTCTTAGAGCTACAACCTGTTGTTTAAAAATGATTATTTAAGTAAAATATGCATTTAAGAATTTTCAATATACAGTAATATGAACATGTATTTTAAAGTACCTGACCAAGAGCCGAAACTCCTTTATCTGTACGCCCGCATCTTGAGTAACCGCAGTCAGATTTGTTTGCAATTAACCGAGCCTAAATAAAATGAAGTAAACATGAAATAATCTCTAGTTAAGCTCAGAAATTTCAAATTGCAGCCTACCTTGAGCAAAGCTTCAAAGAGATGACGCTCCACAGTTTCATCATTCGTTCGCATTTCATCAATACTCTATCAAGCAGATTATTACATTTCCTTAATATTTATAGACTACTTACTACATGGTATGAATTTATTCCATGTAACGTAAGTAATTAATATTAATTATATTTCA
Organism: Vaucheria bursata; assembly: GCA_032358265.1. Lineage (NCBI taxonomy): Eukaryota > Xanthophyceae > Vaucheriales > Vaucheriaceae > Vaucheria > Vaucheria bursata. The sequence goes on along the minus strand of JAULBW010001926.1, from coordinate 1,370 downwards.
CACATATTTAATGAAAAATAAAAGCAATAATGCTGTAGCAAAATATATTTTAGTAAATAAAAAAGTAACAGAATTAGTAAAAAAGAAAAAAATTCAAGTAAAGATTAAATATTTGACAACTGACCTGGGAAGCAAGACCACAATAATTTTCCCCATTATACATAATTTTTAGAGCAATATGTCTTTGACAGTACTTAGAAAAGTCTAAAAAATTTTCCTTATTATTTCTGCATTTCTTTTGCTTCAGAGTATTGCCTTTTGAGATAGATTCATTTATCTCCCTTACTTGAATTGACTCAGAACATATACTTATTACCGAATCCTGAAACGTAAAAATAATTGCAAAAAATTAAAATTACGTATAAAAATTAAAAAAAAGAACGTTCTCAGATACATTTTTGAAAACTTTACAAAAAACAGAAAAACTGCAAAAGCTGAAATAGATCAAACTCTCTGAAATATGAAAATATATCGCGAAGATAGCAATTTTTTCTAATTTGATGTTGTTAGGGCGATCATTTTGCTAAAATCGAGCAGAAATTACATTTTTCAATTGAATCGGAGGTGACTTTTTCAATTTCTTTGTTGGAAGGGATGAAATTACATAGTTTGATGACCCAAAATGTTTGGACTTGACGGATTGTATAACATGCATGACGTCAGATTCTTTGATAGTTTGATGTTCCACCAGCATGAGAACCACCTCACGAAGCTGTACAGCATTGCATTCATTTAAACAGTTTCCAAAGTCTGAGTTTTCCATTAAATTACAGCTCGAAGTATGAAATCAAAATAGGTTAAATTACTCTAGTAATTTTTTTATCCAATGAAAAGTAACTAATTCATTAATTGGCTAAGCTCAATTTTTCATAATAATACCATTGATTGCCTGCAGCTCACACTTTCTTGGCAGAAAATCATCGATGCAACAGGTTAATTAGCAGGGTAGTAGCTTCACAGTACTACTATGATACTAATAAAATCTATTGATGACTAAACTGCAATTTAAATGTAATATGAAAATATACACAGTGAAAACAGCAACCATTTTCACACAAAGCTTTATCTGCTCTAGATCGAATGGGCACGTTTTTCTTAGTCATTAATCCCAAATATCAAAATGGAAATGAATATTTAATGTTAAAAACTTGCACTGCTTAATTATAATCTTCATTATGACTGAAATGAGAAATATTTGTTAAAGCCAAAAAGCTACCAAACTAGCAAATGTAAATATGATTCTGTGCTAAACATTGTAGCCTTTTGGGGAATGATTGTCAGGATATTTGCCGATCCTGCTATCTCTTTAAATTGCTACGGCATAACTGCTCTACTATGTTCACCTATATTTTGCCCACACTTTCTTTCAC
>JAULBW010001915.1:0-26191 GCA_032358265.1 Vaucheria bursata | reverse complement strand
TACATCGTACTTCACACACACACTTTAGGTACCTCTAATATACTATATTATTGTATCGTCTCCTCTTTCTCTTATCAGATATTTTACATTTCCATTTTAAGTAGAATTAGATTTAGATCTTTGCAAAAGTTCTAGTGAAGGTCTGCTTATTATTCAACCATTGTCCTATTGTTGATTGGTTTAGGCTTGCAAACAAAATTTTATAATTATCTGCAGTGTGAATTTGATTTTTTCTATTAGAGTTGTGCCAATGGAGATCAGCAAGCTTCTTTACAAAAGTAACTTTAGCTCTATTAGCTTGCTTAGCAGCATTTTCAATCTTCCTGGGCATAGTTTGACTTACTTTTGAAGGTTTACTATCGGATATTTGATTATAATGTGCAACGGACAGACTTTGCAAAATGGAATCAAAAATTAGTTCACAATGAAATTCAAAATTATTCAAATTTATATGAAAATTCAAAATATGTAATAGAGTAAAACTGTGTAAAAGACTTGTGTTCCTATTTAAATACATAATCAAGTATAAAATAACTATACGATTCAATTAGAGAGGCATGCAATTATACATTATGCAATTAGAGAGGTTCAACTGTGTAAGAGAAGTGAAAACATTGGACTTATTGCACGGAAGAAAAATAGAAAATTAACTTTCGATACCAAGCGAAAAAAATCGTAAATATTGCTCCTTCACCTGCATTCTGGGAGTTTTTCTGCATGAAAAGTGCACAAAAACCCAGCATTGCATTTTTCAGAATATAGTAACTACCCGCGGGCTTAATAGTACACAAATTTATAGATATGGGATTGATTAAGAACGCAAAGCACAATGTTTACATGGGCAAATTATTTTGACACTGAAATGATAGCTAGCACTGTTTATGTTTCATTCGCCTTGCTGATCATAAGTGTATTAAATGTAACTGTGAATGGAAAGATGTATATACCGCCGATGGAGCCAGAGGATTTAACGAATTTAACATTTGATGATATATTGATGGGATGCGGAAGTTGTGAACGCGACTACGTGAAAAAGTTGTACGACATTCGCCCGGATATGGGCCGAAGTGCTCAACGCGCTGTATGTATTGATGCTCCTTCGCCAGAAGAAGTATCAGAAAAGGATCTAATAATTGGCGGAGGTCCAGGTACTACAGCTACTCGATCAGTCTCAAAGGCAGTCAATCTTCTTGGACTAAGAATCATTCACTATGGTGCTGGCTATGAACGAGATGGAACGCCTTATCCGCCAGGAGTAGTAAACGCCTGTAATAATTGGGATCGAAATTTGCAGCAGTACGGCGTTCAAGATATGTACGATTTGCTGCTACTAAATTCAAGTTCAGTGCTTGAATGTGAAGATGCTTTTGACCGTTTTAATTTGCGCTTGTATGATGATATCGATGCTGTATTCGATTCTCCTGTACATCACGTTACATATCGACTTTTAAAGCTGTATCCAAATGCCAAAGTTATATTTACGCACCGAGATCCAAGCGTATGGGTACTCAAAAGGGCTGCACATCAAATGGCAATGCCAGCAGTGCAGCAACCTTGCGGGGTTCTTTTAGAATCACTTGCTGATGATGAAAATTCCAATGCATACATGGCAAACCTAGAGCTTTTGCAATGTCTACTACCTCCTGAACGATTGCTTGTGGTAAATGTTTGGACCCAAAGTGGCGAAGAGATATTTAGTTCGTTAGCTCAGTTTTTAAATCGACCAGAGCCGCCCTTGAACTGCAAGTTTCCTGCTAAAGTGGATCACTGTTTACATCGCCCTGGAGAGATGAATATGTGGCGGAATAAAGCATTTGACTCATGCATGAAATTCCAACAATCTATAGCTTCTCAAGTTGTTGGATAAGCAATATCGGTTAAAATCAGCAATTCTTTCCTTTCTTCTCAGCTACTAGTCTAACTGGGTTCATGTGGTTTTGGACTTTTTTCGGGTGTATTGTTGCACAACGATTGATTGTAACATCTTTGTCAAAACAAGCTGAGGAAAAATTATCCTTGGATAATATATGATTTTTACAAAAGAAAATGACCTCAAAGCAAACCCGTTAAATTTTGTTTTTTCCATGGTTGTCATATTGCCGTAATGATGAGCTATAGATATTGTTGAATTCACATTCTTATTTTTCTTTTGAAGTAGATAACTCATTTCTGTATACTGCAATGCCATGATATTATAAATGTGAAGCAGGAAAAGGTTGCTCAAACTTCTGCTTTATGATTGTACAGTTTTTTGTGCATGTTATGGTGGGCAGCAGATTTTAAAATAATTTTCAGAATAAAAAAAATTCAAGAATAAATCTTTCAGAAAAATTGTGTGAGCTCAATTATGCCCTTATTAGTATGCTTACGATTTATAACGAAGAAAAGTAAATGCCGTCTAATCATGAAAAGGCTGTGTTCTGGAGGATTCAAAACGTAAAATATAGTAACATGTGACTTACCTCTTACATTTTATCAAAATCAATTACCCGTAATAATAGATCAGTTTTGAGATTGCAGATAAAACTCACCAGCAAGGTGAGGCATTATGTAATTTGATTAAACGTTAAATGTTGACAATAAGCAGTAAGCTTAAGTAACAAGTTTTATGCTGGGTAATTACCAATTAATGTTGCCTTTTCATTTAAGCTTACCCAGTAATGTCAACTTTTTTTGAAATGGTATGATGAACGAAAAGATAAAAAATATAGTTCCCAAAGGTTTTACTGAGCCAAAATCAATTTTGACAGTGTCAGGATCTAATATGTTTTTGCCGTTTATTACTTGTCTACGATTCTTTCAGAGATTTGTGATTATATTGATTTAATTCGATTTGTATGTGCAAGCTTAGGTCGGAAATGTTGACGAGATTCACTCTCGTCAATACATGAACTAAGATTAATGAAATAGTATTGAACGTGTAATATCTCTGTGTTATACTGTTCTGGTTTTCTGGTTTACACTTGATACGATTTGTTAGTCTTGACAGACAGATACTGAGTGGTCCATTGATAAGAAAAACTTTCCTAAACTTTTTGTCAGTCCAGCTAAGCTTTGGCATCAGGCAATATTGCTTAAAATGTAGGAGTGATCATGTAATGAACATTGATTTCATGTGAGTAAATCAATTAACAATGACAGCATTGTGGCCAATTGCATCGAGGACCAAATTGTTTTTGCTAAAATTAGGATAAAATTTCAAACTTCATGAGCAAAGTTATGGCACATGCTAGTCCTAGCAAATAATTCAACAGATTGTTTCAAGATCTAGTCGTAGATAAGATGAAGCAAAGACTGGACAAAGACAGAGCAGGACAGGAATCACAATATAAAGTAACAAATATTTCTGAACATTTAACTATAAATTGGATTTATTGAAAGATTCACTTTTGATCATGCAAGTATCCTCAGCAGTCTTGTAAATCAGTCATATATAGTGTGATTATCAAGAAGAATTCAACTGCAGTTGTAGGAACTGTCTGATATGTTGTATATGTTGAAGTTGAAGATGACTTGCCACTGTAGCTGATTTCATATCGTTTTATGATGTATAATATATTTTCATTGCATGTAATTAAATCTTTCTTGCATTTATTTTGACACCAGGTAAGGCAAAAGATAAAATGGTAATGCATGCACAACTGATTTTTAAACATCCTTACTCTCCTCAAGAATCCCATGAGGACATCAAAAGTCTGACAGACCATGAACGGGATTTATGCCTGTCTAAAATTTCAATTTATGTTGAATAAATGTAAACACATTCCTGTTAGGAATACATTCCTTTCAATGTGATCTGTTAGAAAGAATAGAATTGAGTTATAGTCATAGAACCAGTTAATCTGATCAGCTAAGCATGACAACTGGCCCATCATTCAAATCAACATTGTGATGCATAAGTATATCTTCAATTACATATGATTATATCTTTGCATTGATTTTAACAGTCACTTTTGACAAAACAATACTTACTAAATCATATATTTGACCTAGATTTTTGAGGTTCTCTTGGGATCTTCTTTACAAATACATGAAAAAAATAGCATCTGCTGATACTATCAAAATACTGTTGAGAAATACAACTGAACAATGTGATTGCTAAGGAGAATTGAACTGCACTCATAGAAACCGTCTGACCTGTTATTTATGTTGAAGATGACTTGCCACTGTAGCTGATTGCATATCATTTTTATGTGTAATATATTTTTCATTGCATGTAATTACATCTTTCTTGTGTTGATTTTAACAAATACCACATATTAATGCAACGAAGGATGCTTTTAGTGCTCACAAAAAAGTTAACAAGTTGCATCACACATGAAAATCTGGTGCAAATGCAAGAAAAGAAGCTAATAAAAGCAGCAAGATAATTATGAAATAAATCAAGTTGTATTCAAACCATTTGTAGATAGCTAACCAAAATTTTCTAACATTTTGTTCATACAGCTTTTTATTTTAATAGTTTCTTAATTTTTCCTTTACAATGATACTGATAAGCAAGGCACATGGATTAAGAATAATTATCCAACATAAATAAAGGATTCTTATTTCTTTAACTTTTCAAGAATGTATGCATGAATTGGACTCTAAATCCTAATTTGTAAACTTCATGTTGAACAACACAATCCAAAAGCATTTAACATTGCTAATGTTTGGAGAATAAAGATGAGCATTCAACAAAATATTGGTATTTCAAAGGTAAAAAAATATGTTTCCAAAGTCTGATAAGTCCAATAAGGTAATCGTTTCACCATCTGTAATGGTTGTCATTATATGATCAAAAAGATTTCGACAAAGATGTTAAAATAAGACATGAGTAAACAAACATTAATGCACGGAATATGATTAAGACAAAAGTAAAAGAAAGCTAATATAGAATAAGTGCATTAGTATGCAATTGATAGTCCCATAATATTCCAAGGGGATCCTCTTATAAGAACAGCAATATTCCGCAAAGTAACAGTGTAAACGGAATGCATAGTGGAGAAGTAACAAATTGTAAGGCTTTGCTATGATAAATATCAAACACCCATTAGCCAGATATTTAATTCTGGGGATATTCTGCTGATATTGAATATACAAATGTAGATGTTTGGCAGAAATATTTGTATGGAAATACCAAGAAAATATTAATAAAAAAATGTAGAAATGTTAGAACGTAGGAAGAATCTTTTTGTATATAGAAAGATGTAAAATGCATATTTTGATGGAACCATATGTGTTAAAAGTCTAGTTGATGCTACATAAATTAGAATTGGGCCAAAGTGAATAGTATGTGCATTACAAATAGTATCTGAAATGTCAAAAATTTGTTGATACGTACAAAATTCATGTGACCTGATTGCAGTTCTCATTAGCAAAAATGTTTACTAATTTTTACATAATGGCAAGCAGCAAATTGCAAAAATATTATTGAAGAAGCTTACCTTGTGCAATACATAAATCTCAATTTCATGCAGGTTACTAGATCAATGACAGTAGTTGGCACTAAAGAAAGGCATCTTAAATTTATTGAATGCCCCAGTGGTGATACATACGCCATGATAGACCTAGTCAAAAGTACTGATCATTATACTATTGGCAGATACAAGTTTTGGTTTTGAAATGGAAAAATTGGAATTTTCTCAATGCACTTTAAATTCATGGATTCCCAAGTTATAAGTATTTTGACTCATCTCGATAAGTTTTCAAATGCAAAAATTATTGAATAAGACACGAAAATAGCTTCAAGTAAAATTCTTGATAGAAATTTACCATTAAGCAAAAAAGTTTTATATAATTAGAATTTTTAAGAGATGAAGTATGACAAGATGATGACAGCTTTATCCCCGAACTATCAAATACTTCAAAAATTTACCTTTCAAGTGAAAATAGAAATTGACCACTAGATCATTTTGATATTTTTTTTAACTTTTCATGAATTATTAGGAAATTCGATCCAACAAATAAGAACTCATTCTGACCTGAAAATTTATCAAGGTATGTTTTCACTCATTGAAATCTCTTCCACTAATGACATATTTACTGGTCTTGAATTCCTTATTTTTGCTTTAGTGGTCAATTCTTCACATTCCCCAAATATTTTGTCAATAGAGAATAATGCAACAGTTTGAATTTTATCATATTGTAGAACAAGACCAGATAATATACTCTAAATCTGAATGAATCAAATGAAATAGATGTCTACATTGTCTCCAAAATCATGTCTCAAACGAAAGTTGTAGTTTCTTAAAAAGATGCAGAAATATTTATGTATATTACATGCTCGAAAATTACTGACTTTGTGCTTCAGACCAATTTCCAGGGTCAAGGTAGGAAAGTTCGGAAAAGCAGTCTTTAATTTTTTTTAGTCAAGTTTAGTAAACTTGATGTATAGCATCTTGCATACACATCAAGCTGCAATGCCATATTTATGAAGTATTCCAGAATTTTTCATAAAAATCATGCTTTTTAATATTCATTTAAGTACATTTATGTAACATTGATTTTTTTCTTAATTTAAAGTACAATGCACGATGGTAACATTGATGCAGACTATTATATTTAAATACTTTCCATATATATCAAGGTTAACCAACAGAGACATCTCCCCCAACATAATATTTCTTGTATTTTTGTTGTCGTGTATGCATGTTTCAATCTTTGCTTAAAAAAATACACTATGCTCACACATTATTTTTCTGCACCATTAAAATGTTAAAAAAATTGTATTCTGAGTGACATTGAAATGATTTGATTGTTTATTGTCCTATGTAGACATATGAAACAGTAGTATTTTAATATTAATTGATAAAATTTTTCTTTAACAGAAGGAAATCATACTGATTTGAATCATCGAGTGAAATTATATTGCAGCAAAATTAAAAATTTGCTAAAATATGAGAGTTGAGGTAGGCCAATAATTGAAAAAATAATTAGTGATGAACTGTAAATGAAGTATTATTTTTGTGATTATTTTTAGAAATTTTGGTTTTTTCGAGTTTTAAATTATCTACGCCTTTTTCATTAAGTTTCCATTAAATTTTATTGTAGTAAAAAGCAAACATTCTATATTTTTCAATTACGTTTTCTTTTTTAACATCTAGTAGTGATATCAAACCTTTTTCTAGTGCTTGTGGTGAGGAATAGTTTGATCTGTGTCGTTCCATGTTTTAGGCATTATGTGCTTATTTCCGAATGCTGAAACACTTTTTAGAATCTTTTTTAATCTATTTATATTTTGTAACTATAGTAGCAATGCTGATGAACCCCATTTGATTTTGATTGACTACTGAAATATTTGAAAATTATCCTCTTCAAGAAAATTTTTATGATGAATCATCTTTTCTCTTGACTTATTCTCTCAATACTTGAAAGAATCAATGTATTCATTTTTATTCCCAATATGCAGTGCAGTACAGTGTAAATCTCATTAAGCGCATTGAAGAAACTGGAAAAAGATTTTTATGGTTCCACTATTTAATTTTTGATATTCAGTCCTTAATGGAGTTTTTTGGTCAAGTTGAAATTAGTTCTATAGTAAAAATAATAAGTTTTAAGTGTTTTCAATTACTAAATCGAAGCGTTACGAGAGATTATAATGCCGTCCTTTCTATTTTAGTTCTATCCATACTTTGTTCATTTTTGTTTAAATTCAGCATGTAAATAGCTTGTCATAAATATGTTGTCAAAACTTTATCCTGAAACATATGATATCAACTAATAGTACATGCTATTATGCATTTGTCTCTCTTGCACTTTGTTCCTTTACAGTATCTGAGTTATACGTATAGTTTATGATTTGATTCTGATAGTGTCAAGATGTCAATATTCATATGCGTTACAGTAGTTTTAAAAGTTCCATACACTTTGAATCATAGTTGGGTTGCAATTTTGTAATTAAAGTTCATGAGAGTAAAGCTAATCAATATTTATTGATAAAAGATGATTGATAGATATTGATCAGCTCTAGAGACATTCTGCAATCATGATGGTTCTTAAATTTAATATTTCGGGAAGGCAGCTTTTAATCCACTAGATCCGAAAATTTTTTTAATGTAAATATGTCCACAAGTAAGTTTATATATTGGCTAAGTTTGAACTTGTACGATAATCATACATTTTATGAAATGAATTGCATCATATTCACTCGTAAGTTCTACATTCACCATCTTAAGAAGGCATCAAGGGATGGAAATTTTAATGCACACGAAACATATCAATAACTGGCTTTAAATCCATTTAGAGGCAGAAGTGAGCAATAGCACCATAAGCTCCACAGTTACAATCTTCTAAAAACTCTTTGAGTTGTACAGATTCAACATCGATAGAATCGAACTTTCTATTCACACTCATTGTATCTTATTTCAAATTATTCATTTTCTGTGCAAATCTTTTTTACAGCACAACGCATGTGCCACTAACATATCTGATTTTTTTGTGTGGTCAAATTGCATTGATTCCACTTACCTCAGCCATATCTTCGTGAGTTAATACAACTGAAAGATTTGTGCTATTTTGCTTAAATCCCCTAAAAAAAATAAAAAGCGTTGTTATTTTTTTTTATTTTGACAGATTATGATAGCAGCAAGTAATTTATAAAAAGTTTGCGCTTTCATGTAAAGCTATTACCTTACTTAAATCTATATTTTTATTGCTTAATTTGTAGATCGCATCAAATCCACTTTATTTGCATATTTAAACCACAAAATACTCCTCTTATTACAAACATAGTTCTAAAAACACTTTTTTCAAACTTAATTTTAATTTCACTGAGACTCTCAAGATACTAAAAGTAATTTTCTCTACTGATATTTTTCATTCTCATCAGGATTTCAATTTGCTTCATTTAGTTTGAAGTACTAACTACAAAGTTGACTTGGGGATATATTTTGTGAAATTGCGCTCACTACTTTCACCATACTTTGTGGAATTTCATCTAACTACTTTGAAATATATTCTTTGTCAGTCTTTTGTACATACATATATATATATATATATATATATATGGATATGGTGCTTGTGACTCAAAAATCTACCAAATATTGAATGAAATCAACAATTATAATCAAGTCACTTTTACAAAATGCTTCATTGGTAAATGATCTCAGTGTTCAGCATAAATGCTCAAACTTTTTTGTTTCCTTTCGTTTTCAGCATCTTGAATAGAAAATAATCTGTCTGATATTTTTCATTGTTTTTCGAAAAAATAGAATCTATTTATAATCAATATTTATAATCAATTAATACTGAAATTTACTTTGTGTACTCATGAGAATAGATACAAAGGGTTGTGAAAATATTTATTTAAGTTTTATTTCTGATATTCAATATCAAAATGAACCGAACACAAACGATACAACTTCTCTTGTTTAGAATTTTGAAAAATGTTGGCATTAAAATTATATTATTCAATAGTTGTTTCTTGTCAAGTTAAAGACTATTTGTATACTAAGTCAAATATTTGTAAACCAGAAACCCGAGAGAAAAGTGTTTAAATTGATGACAAATTATAGTGGAATCTAAATAAAGTTGTATAACAGCAAATTTTGTACTCTTTTAATAATGACTACAAGAGAAAAGTATCCAAATCTATAGTAAATCATAAAAAGAATGAAAAAATCGAAAAACTTAGGAAAGATATGAAAATTAACGTAGCAAATAAAATATTTTTTCAAGAAAAATTTGATAACATTCAGACTGTAACTTATACTATTCACTCTAATATAGAAGAATAGCCTGATGCTGCATGAAGAATACTTTTAATCTGTGATACAGCTTCATTAGCTGAACTTGTAGATTCAATAGCTATCACCATCTCCTGTTCAAATTTAACATTTTCAAAGGAGCATGTTATGCAAAATATTCGATGTTGCTTTCAGATTTAAAGAAAACTTTTGACTGTTTACATACTGTCTTTCTCAACAGCTCCTACATGTTTGAAAGATCTTGCCATTACAGTTGTGAAACTCAGGCATAAACAAAAATGGTTACCTTTGTTGCAATACTAAATGACCATAGCTTCAAGCAATTTAGCATCTTCATGTAATGAATGTATTTCCTTGCCTGTTGAAAAATATTGCTAGCATGCCTCTCCAAATCGAACTCATGAAAGTCCATGCCAAGACTAACTTGATAATTTTTAAGTTGAAAAAATGTGGACACACTTGCAAATTAAATTTTCATAGTTCAAAGACATAATTCGATAAACATTGTTTTGCATATGGTAGCAGTTTACATTTATCAACCAGAAAATCAGTTCTAATCATGCAGGTGATTTTTGCTTAAGGTCTGTTAGATTTCTGAAGTTGTTATGGAATCCTTACCTCTCCCTTCAAAAAGTATAATTGAAAATTTCTTTTTAGTTATTCTCACATCACAACAATTTTGTAGAATGTCATGTTACACCTTTGAAGAATAAAAAAGTGTAGAAAAATTATCATAAATTAAGTATCGCAATATATAGCACATGACATGTTTAGAAAGAGAGACCTGATACGCAATGGTTGCCATGCTGTAAAATTCTTTTCACAAAAGGCTCGTTTTTGCTAGTACTAATTTTAGCATAAACTCTGCTTGTATCATTGCTTTATCACTTAAGAGATTTCTTCAAAAACTCAATGGAAATCTTATGTCAAGATGAAACCATGTTAACCATATACATGCAAAATGTTAGGAGATTATTTTGACAAGTATTTGCAAAGCTGTGAAAGAAACAACAGTTAAATCAAAGTGTGGTAAGAGTGACATTTTCAGTATAGTGTTTGATACAACATGTTCATTGCTAGTAAGTTAAGAGAATAAGAAAAGATCCGTCAGCATTTCTACTTTGCTTTCATCGCTTTTACCTGAGGCTCTTGGTTTGAGTAACATGAATGAAATTATAGTATGAATTGATCACTGTGCATAAGATATTGCATAAAAAATATTTTTTCAGGTTAAAAGTACACAAAGTTGTATGGCTTAGAAACATCAATATACCTTTACGAATCATGATGTTTTATAGCAACTACTGTATAATAATTTGGATTTGTTTTCTGTAAATTTATATACTTTACAGGAACCACTACTGACACTAGCTCTTTAAGTATGCAGACCCTTTTCATGAAAATTTTTTAATTTGCTTTATAGTCATCACTGTGGCAGTTACTCATGTGAAAAAAACTGCACAGTTTGAAATAAAAGCTGATCTGTGCTTATTTTTTCTTTTGCACTGAATAAATAGATGTCTTTAATCATATGAGTTCTTAATAATAAAACTGAATTTGACAAATATATATTTGTAGGTAAAGATTTATGTGCACATTAGTTTCGTGCAACAAGGAAACTCAATCTTAAATGTTAAATTTATTTGATGATATTTTTCAATCTGCTACTATCTACAATTAATATCCAAACCATTGTCTGTTCTTCAATAGATCAGAAATGTACTGTTTTTCAATGTTATAGCTGAAGATATTTTACCTAAATATGAGAATTTTAGAAAAGTGATGTAGTTATATCGTATGATTGAATTTGATACTTTGGGGGTAAAAAATTGCAAAAAGATAGCTACACAATTTATATGAATTGTACTTCTTAGGACTCAACCTGCATAACAGGTTTGTATGCCTATAACATTTTTCATTTAAAATCCATTAAATGGACACTGAGTCATTGTCTGAAAATATTTAAGTCGGATTAAAATATTATCATAAAATTTGATTTTTTCTTAAAATGCATATATGACCAATTTAATTATTATTGACGAATTGAACTGAAAAATTCCTTTTACCAACTCAAATGACTAAAAACCTATTATCATTCTGATCAATTAATTTCTATACATATTTGGAGCCAATGGGTTTTGGTAAGTATTAATCTCTTGAAATTCAAATTCAATTCCATAAAATATTTTTGAGTACTATTCGATATAGTTGACTTCTTAATCTTTAACATCAAAAGATAACATCAATCACTAAATGCTATTCTTTTAAGTACTTTCAAAACATCATGTTTTGGTTTGAACGATTCCGTTTCAGGAAATGCTCAGCAGTTATAATACTTTTCCGCAGTTTTAATCATTCTTTCTGAGCCTCTAGCTTCAGCAAAAGTATTATCAAACAACCTCACATTGATATCTCTATGAGTTGCTCTAATACTGTAGTAAGAGTATCAGCAAGCATTTCTTTTAGTGTTGTAAATTTTTTTGAATTGGTATTTTCTCTACTCTCATTATCTCTTTATTGCTGGTATCAAATTATAACCGCCAAAAACTTTACTTGATTTATAAATGTTTGACTAAACACATTATGAAAGTCTATAACATTTTGTCTGCCACTCAAAGCTATTTCCTGGTGCACTTTCTTCCTCATACAACATGGAGTTTGCAATTATGCCACATTATTCTGGATACAAATCACTCTATTCAGCTATTTCTATTATATTAGATACTGCTACAAAACATTTTTGCTGATAATATGAAATAACAGGATCCTATAGCATCAATTATGCAAAGAAGTATTCCGACAATCTACTTCTATTTGTGGACAAGATGTTTGCAAATTAAGAATCTGCTAACACGAAAAGCCTCACAATAGCCTACTGCGTTCTTGCCGTTTGTACAGTACATCGATTTGATCCTTGAAACTTTTCCATTGAGGAGATAAAATTTTATATATATGGACTGTTGAAACAATGTTAAAAACTTTCATCATAAATGCCACAATACACAATGCATTTTTCTTTATACAAAATGGTTCTTTCAACAATTCCAACTATTCTCCCAACTTTATTAACAACCTTCGAATCTTTCCAAGGATTTTTCAAGTAGATATCTTTATTAAATGCTTAACAGAACTTTCCCAAAAGTCAGTATCTGGTCCATGTGTGTGCTCAAAATATTTCAATACAAAATCATCTCTCTCCTTCACTTCTCTTTTTATATTCGGTGTAATCTTGCTACTTTTTAAAGTTGTGCTATTACATCGAAGAGGCAATACATTGCCCACTACCGAATAACATTCTTATATAACTTAGCTTATTTTTCTTTTCATTCATAGATTATTTGCTATTGCTTGCATTGTTTCAGCTTGTTATTTTCTCAATAAGTAGGCTGCACTTTTTTAACTAGTATCCAGAAGAGAAAATTGAATCCAGACTTGTTAAAATGATAAAGGTAATTACTCTTGAAACGGGCCCAATTGCTTTCAACAACCATGGTTACTTATGATTTCATTTTAATTAGACAGGTGGATCATGCTCAAAGCCTCCATTAGCCTTTCTTATACCGTGAATACTACGCACAAACCCAGAAACATGGGATTTTCACGAAAACAGAACGCATACTTCTTTGTGTTAAGAAATACATCTTAACAGTGTGATTGCTAAGGAGAATTGAACTACACTCATAGGAACCATCTGATCTGTTATTTATGTTGAAGATGACTTGCCACTGTAGCTGATTGCATGTCATTTTATGTGAAATATATTTTCCATTGCATGTAATTGTATCTTTCTTGTGTCAATTTTCACACTTTGATTTCTTTGGAGGGGACTTCGTTTTTGTTCAAAAATATTCTTTCATTTACAGGTATGAGACCAATATAAAATGTTCTGAAAAAATTCTGGTAGCTCTGAGTAATGAACTTACTGGCAAAAACGTATTTTGTTTGAATTTTTCATTTCCGACATGAGCAAAATTTGAACCATTTCAAATTTCAAGTTTTTACAGCATATTACTACACTTTTATTTCTTCTTTTTTCAATTTAGGTATACTGGAAAATTGTCCCATTTTTCAAATATGGCAAAAATGCCCGATCAACAAAGTTTGAATCAAGAATATGGCATAAGTGGATAATATTGACAAGCAAATTAGTTCTGTGAATGTTTTTACGTTACAGCTTGTCTAGTATGCCAATAGCTAAGCTAGACTTCAACTTTGGCCATGCACAGCTAGTAACATATACCTCTGCTATATCTTTGGTTTTAAGCACATTAGTAGGATTTAGGCCTCTATCCTTGAGGAGCTTAAAAATTTCAATCATCCTGTTTTTGCCATTTATTTATCTTTTCATCCAATTATAAGCAAATAAACCAGCGGAAAATCTACTCTATCCATTTCTGCAACTAGCATTACAAGTTCCATATTCTTCATATTAGTCTAATACATTTCATCATTGCCCACCTTTTTGAAACTTTTAGTTTCTGAAAGACTTTATGAAAATGAACCCAATTTCAAGGACACCATTGGTTTTGGTCCAATTAACTTATTTCATAATGCTTTCATTTTCATCAATTAAAATATGAGTAGATTTTAGCTAATCTGCATTATATATCTAAATCGCCTAGTTTACCCTGTAAATAAATTTGAGCCTCAATGAAATTAGCAGAGGTTACACAATGTTCTGAGAATTCAAATTGATGTCATTCTGATTAAATATCTTGAATTTATTGTTTGCTCTGATATCAATGCAAGGTTCAAGTTGTTGGTGTACAAATGAAACTTCAACAGTACTTTGTAATAAATTTAATTCTTGTTGTTAGTTTACTGTTGGGGCTGAAATGCTACATTAGTATGCAGCCTCAATTCTGGAACATCATATTCTTTGTAGTTACATTTTCCATCATGTCTGCATCTTGAGCATGATAGAATTGGGAACAAAATATGGTGCATATTTATTTGTATTATTAGTCTTTTATTCTGTAGATTAAACCTTACATTTAATTACTTTGTGCAAGTTATACATGTAGTAGCAAATTTAACATATGCAAGTTATAAAAAGTTTTTTCCTATTATTATTTCTTTTAAGGAATATTTTTTTGAAAAGTTCTTCTGTTTTCTAGGGCTTGCAGTAGAATTTGCAAATGAGTAATTATAGCCATATAGTATGCAGGTAAGCCAATGAAGATAAGTATTTAATTCAAAATATGTTACATTATAATTTGTACATGGTATTAATAAATGCATTTTTTTCAATACATTTGAGTTTAATGTTATACTCCTAAAAGGTTTGCATAGTAAAAGTTCTGCATTTTCAAAAATTTCTGTACTTTATATGCAATTTTTTTCAGACTCAGAAGGTGCTAATTTTATATGTGGCATAAGCATTTTTGATATTTAATCTACTGTTGACTTCCTAGCAACTTTGTTGAAGAATGAACATGAATCAAGTGGACAACCCTGTACTTGTATTTCCGGAGTTTCAGTAAGTGATTTAATCCGTCGGTTCCCGCAATTCTTACTGCTATGCTTTAGATATTGTATACTTTGGCTGTTTCTAAATTATTGCTCAGAAATGAATTTTCAATACATAGTGCTTGCCTCTGGCACAGTATCTTGTTTCCTCAATGACATATCTTTTTTCAATTTCTAAGCATTTTTTAAAAACAACTTTAAAAATGAATTCTGCATTCATATTTTCAGGAATTCATGTATAGGTAAGTTTGTATTATTTTGTGTAATTACCTTGCTTGTCAAATATGTATATTTTTGTTGCAGAGGAACCATAGTTGCTTTGATCGATTGCTAAAAAACAATATTTTGAAAAGGCTTGGAGTAGATCTAAATGTGGTACCTTTAAAAATAATGGCTATTTAAACTTAATTTTATCAATTGTAATTCAACTTGAATGCATAATATGATATCAAGTGAAGTGAAAAAAATATTTCTTTATGCATTTGCTCACATTCTCATGACTTGCAGATATATATACTGGCTACTGTTGAAATATAAACATGAAAGTACATTCCATGTATAACTATGCAAAAAGATCTAGACAGTTTTTTGATATATCAGTTTCCATGCAACTTACCATTACCTGCACATAATCTCCACTATTAACTATCTGACCAATCTGGATCTAATTATCAAAGTGCAATCATTTATTATCTCAAGTTTTTTTTTCTTTTTGCTCAAGTTATATAATACTACTTTGTATTACTAGAACAAAATGCTTTCACCATTTGGAGCAGTTCCTACTTAATTTCATTCATCACTTGCTTATGTTTCTGCTTATATAATATGTATGTATACACTTCATACTATTGCTTTTTTGTATTGTGTTGTATTACATTAAATTAGTTCCATTTGTGTGCACTGTTTGTTATTTTTAACTCAACAGCTACTGCATCTTTTTGTATTTATGTTGTACCTTGGTCAAATTCGGGGCAATTAGTCTTAAAATAATGTGGCCAGCCAACTTTTTTGGCAGTTCTCTCTCTCTACCTATACACAACTCCACGCTCACCCAGAATGATTTGAATAGAGATTATATTGATATCTGTCATTTACTCTTCCACCTCATTTATGAACAAAAATATGTACCTTTTAAGATAATATCATATATATGTAATCATGAAGCCATTTGATGATAATCACTTACTGCTGATTTCATTTAACTAAATCTTGTTCCAATACATTAATGCGCATTTTGGCAGTTAAAATTTATAAACTTGCAGTAAGCAATTAAAATTTACAATTACTTTCTTATAGCAAACTTTCTAAATAAAATTTTTATTATGTAAACATTTGTTTGGAATAAAACATCATTGTTGCAGGTGCATTTAATATGACTAATTTTTTAGCAGTTCTACCTGTACACTTGAATTATTAATATTTGGTATGGCAAAAGAATTTACATCAAACTTGAGTAATATTATTGGACTTGAATAATAGATTGTTCATTTTTCATGCATTCATTTTGATAAATAGTTTGGAACATAAAAAATAGCATAATCAGAGCCCCAAAAACTACTTTAAAAAATTAGCAAGTGTGTATATGCAAGATCAATGTACAATTCTACATAGTAATTTCTTTGCTAATATTCGAATTGTAATGAAAATTAAAATAATTTAATTGAAATCATTGTTGTGAATTCAATTATGAATTCACAACATAATCAAATATCTTGTACCTAGGAAACATTCATTCATTCAATAATATTCTCCACCATAGAAGAAAACCTCCATCGCAAATTCTTCTAGATTTGACTTATTCGTTGCAGTCATTCTTAGCAATTTCACGAATTTATGGCATATCCATTTCGCACCATTTGCAAACTTTTAACATATCGATGATTGATGCTTATGATAAATTACGATAAAGACGATAATTATGACGTTGAACTAGAAGTTGTTAGCAGCACTTCATGAAGAATAGTTGTGACTGTAACTATTATTTTAAAGAAATTATTCCCCGCACTTTCTTGGGGGAGAGAGATAGGGAGGGTCATTTAAATTGTATTTGATTGCAAAAATTACTTGACACAAAATGTATTGATACAATGATTAATCAAGAGTAATCTTTGTTGTTGCGAGCTTTGATTCCCGAATATTATTCATATTCGCCTTCTAGCAACAGTGCACGAACGCTAAATCTATAGCTCTTTCATGATGTCTGGTATATATTGCCAGTTCTCACCTGCACAATTCGATCCTATTGAATATAGTAAACAGATAAATCGCAAGAGAGCTCAAACGTTGGCTACTGTTTTATGTGCTTCGTTTTCACCATGTGGATCTTTTCTCGTTGCTGGCGGTGATAATGGTAGAATTGCGATTTGGGATATGGAGTCATATTATAAAAAGGATTTTTCAGGCGATCGCGTACCGTATAATTCGCCAAACTTGTCATTTAAGTCTCTTCACGGAACTGTTAACTGTATTCGATTTATCAACCGCTGTGAAAATAGCGCAGTGTTAGTCTGTGGAACTGATACAGCAGTTTTATTATGGCCGTTGTTTCTTCTTTTAGATTGCATTAATTCCGGAGAGTGTCCGCCTGCGCCTTCAATGGTATTCGAAACACCTCGACGTATGCACTCAAGATTGGCCAGCTCCCCTCTTCCCGAAATTAACTCCCTTGTATTTAATCCAGGCACTGGCAATGTCATTGGTGCTTGTGGTGACTGTAACGCTCATGAATGGGATGTTGTAACTGGTTCATTAGTTAGTTCATTCATCGGACATGAAGATTACATTTTGTGTGCAGATGCTTTAGATAGCCAACCGCATCGTCTTATCACTGGTGCCAATGATGGCACCATAGGTATTTGGGATACAAGGTCATGTAAAGTCGATACATTTTTGAGACCATTCTTGAAAAGTGCATCATATCTTCCAATGTCAAGTTGGATTTCCTCGCTACAACTAGATCGACAATCTGATCAGTGGTTATCCTTTGGAGGAGGGTATCAGAATACAGATGGCTTATTATCGCCTAACAAGGGAATGCTAGGGCGATTTTATTTGCCCTCAAGAACCTTGACAACCCTTATAAAGTGCGATGTCCCTGTCCATTGCATTAAACAATATGAGGACAGGTACATTTTTTACTTTATTTTGTTTGAATATAATTCTATGTTTGTTGTTAATGCTGATCTTGGCAAATTTATTCATATAATGTTTCCGCCGTTTTTATTGACATTCATATACAATGTTTTGAAGCATTTCATTTGCATCATTGTAAAAATATAATGCTTTTTCTTGCAGATTATATGTGGTTGGAGCAGATGCAATGCTAGCAGAAAGAAACTCGTCGAATTTGAGCTTATTTTGCCAAACTAAACTCAGAACGCATTCTCCATACGCACTGGATGTTAGTAAGAACGGATTCTCAAAAGGGTCTATAGCTGTCGGAGGAAAATCTCCTGCCTCTATTGACGTTTGCATTGTTTCTGGGAGTGTTTCGTTTTCACTTAATTTTTGCTAAGTACAACAGCGGCATCTTCATATTACCTTAGTCTTTTTTAGATATAAATTTTAAACTTGCTGCAAGGTCTGATTTTACGAATTCGTCAATGAGCGCTGGATGGGTGCAGAATTCAAGTAATTGGCTAATATTCGTTGTGATAGAAATGTGACGATGATCAATGGCTCTAACAAATCAATAATCATTATCTATCACAACTCTGACAGTATGAAGTCATGTTGCACGGGCTAATTTAACTTGTAATCAAACATTTGCTGCTCCTGAGTTCTTTACTTTGTCTACCTGACTTGACCGAATTAAAATCGAATGAAACTTTTTCAAGAAAAATCTCTCAATTATTTTTTTTCAAGTTCATGAAGGCACATTTTCAATGAAATTTATTTTTGGATGATATCACATGATTCTTAGCATATTCCTATATTTACGCTCTGCCGGTGCAATAATGCATGGTAAATACCAGTCTCCCACCAGAGAAATTTAAATTTATTGTAAACATAATTGATTCGACATTAATCGCTACATTTGGTGGACAACCACCAGCTCATCGTAAAAAAGCATAACCTGGATTAATGCAATGGATGTTAATGGAATTGCCAGCAATGTTCATTATTCCATTCAGTCTTTTCAACCATGCTACCCAGTAGCATCAAAATTATGCCCATCCAGTCCAATCTGTAGTAACAGTAATAACATCACTTTAGTAATCCACTAGTGCTCCAGTACCTGTACAGTAGTGTATCAGTAGCATAACGCTCCGGTATCTGTACAGTAGTGTATCAGTAGCATAACGCTCCGGTATCTGTACAGTAGTGTATCAGTAGCATAATGCTCCAGTACCTGTACAGTAATGTATCAGTAGCATAATGCCTCAGTAATGACCGTCCTGTAATGTTGGAATCACTGCTACCGCATTGCTTTAATCCAAAGTGTAGAAAATGATAGCATTGGGTGGATTAGCGCTTTTACACTGCAAAAAAATTGGATGCAGTCAAACCAATTGTGTATTGATTTAGCCTATAAATAAAAACTGTTAACATATCAAAAGCACAACATTTCAATGAAGCTTCTTGTTCAAAGGTACAAATTAAAAATGCTGTAGCTGGAGATAGTTAGAAAAAAAGATTTGAGCATTTGCTATAAACCTAGGAAACTATCAATATATCAATAATAGTTTTCCTGTAAAACAACCATGCTTCTCTACAGCTATAACAATTTGACTTGAAAAATGAATGTAAGAAAGTAGGCTAAACAAATTTAAAAATAAGGCCTATAGACCAGATGTGTCTTTATGGGGCAGTTAAGTAAACACTCTTTGGTAAGTGTTGCACTGGTGGTTTAACCAGTCTTCTTCAACATTGTCAATTTATCAGTACAATATTTCTATACATCATATAGTAACCTTAAATTATCCCATAAGAAAACTAGTTCACACATTCCAATAACTTTACTAAGCATTTGGCATGTATTCAGACACACTAGTCATACCCAACACAACTGAAATACATTATCTGCATTGTTGCATTTTATTAGCTCCATCTGTAAGCCTCATTGTTTTATGTTCTTGCTAACTACCAAATTTAAAACAAGATACTAAACTTTCATGTCACTTTAATTATGTCTACTAAATTTTTACATACAGCTGTTAGGAATTAACTCCCTTAGGGATTAATTCTATTTTTATAGCTGTAGTCAGTTTTCATTTATGGCGTTCCAAGAAAATTGGCTGCACAGATGCCAGTAAGGTTATATATTTTGTTGTTAATGAAGTTAGCTCACTTCTATCGACACAATTAGTGCATGATAAATACATTTCTGCCACAGTTTCTTGTGCTTAGTTATATTTCATGTTTCTTACAACAGCCTTAATTACTTTTCATCTAGTAATGATATTTCCAAGCTCGGGCAAAACTAGAAGTAACAAAATATTTTGTTTTGCATGGTGCTACACTGATTTACCCTAGATTGACCATTATTCATGATAGCTCAAATATTCAATTAGTATTTTAAAAATATTTCAAAGTTCCAAATCTGCTTAGATTATCATCTGCCTCCAGTCCAATCTAACATGTTGTCGGGATTCTTGGGTAAATATTTAACTAAGCATGATACTATTTGGAAACATTGGAATTTAAACCCAAGATCTTAATGACACTAATCGATTCTTGTACTGTTGAACCATGAACTCCAACTACATAATATGGGCTGTAGGGAATACCAGTATCTTAGGACAGGGCAGATATCCTGACACATATAAGCACTCAAAACAAGAGAATAAGCTATACTTTTTGTGACAGCATTATTATTGTGCATACATGTATCAGTACGTACATATAAGTATATACTAGTGTATATACATCAGAATGAACTCTTCCTCTTACCTTTGGTATCTAAAAATATTCATGCAGTAAGTAAAATGCAGTTTACAATACAAAAGAGGATTTCATCTAACTTTCCTTCAAGTAAAATTTGCAAATAATACCAGTACTTGATATCTATATTATGATCACTTGCAAGAGTTATCAACTGGTTTTAATTTAATAAGGTATTACTACAGTTAAAAAAATCACTCAGAAAGGAATATTATTCATCATCTAACAAATTGTCAGGAATTTGTTGTCAAAGCATGCCAATAAAAACAAGGTTAAGCTAACAAAACCAAATTACAGCTAAAACACAAATAAAATTCTAAATCACCAAGATGAGTTACAGCAGAAAACAAGAAGTTAACAGGAAACTTATATTACTATGATGTCGTTTCTGCTACTAAAGCAAAAATAACATAATACAAACTAAAATGCACAAATTAAGTCAAATTATGCCAGTATCTGGACTACTTCTGTTACTGCTATCAATGTAGTACTAATTATGAATATTTACTACAAAACATAACAATACATTTGTCTTAGTATTGAAAGAGTTTAGAACCATTGCTTGATTTAAACCCATGTGACTATATCTGCTTAAGTCCAGACACTAATATGGTACAGACATCAAGTAATATGCATTTTCAAACAGAAAGGTGGAGCACATTGAATTTTTGACACTTTTTATTTCATTCTCTATATTGTAGATTTTTTAGATATATAAACTAATCTTTATGAAATAGTCACTTGTATTTTTTCTTAGAGGTTGTCTGTAAGGATACAAAGTAGAGACCCAGATTGTGTAAAATAGCAGGTTGAGTCGTTTAGTTCAAGTCAATATGAAACGACTTGTTTATATTGAGTTGTTATATAATAAGTAGCAAAGAAGTTCATTCTTTGCAACTCACGCATAATATATATTGTTTTCCTGTGTGTTGTATCTTGTCCATTATTGTCTTAATAGGCATTAGTTACGGTCTAAACCGTAACATTGTCATGCTTAGCGCTTGTTACATCTTGAAGTCACAAGTTTTTCCTGTAATTTTTATTATTACAAGGCTTGGGTTGATGCCAGACAGACATGAGCTCATGAACAAGTATATTTTGGTACTGATTTACAACTCTTTTAATAAACTCAGCTCTAGATATGTAAACAGTGTCAAGATTTCTAGTGCTAATGTTAAACTTTCAAATTAAGGTTATGTTTTACAATCAACTTATATTAAATTCAGTTTAAACTCAAACCAACCATTTATTATCTGACCATTCCTACAGCTTCTGTTTGTAATTGATCAAAACAAACATTACTTTTTAGTCACTTTTTGTTAAATCTCTGCTAAAACTTAGAAATCTAATGCACCATACAAAAAAATGACTGAAGAAAACAAAAGACAACAAAATACAAAATGATTGTTATTGTTCACTACAAAACAAGAACTTGTAGTGATTGATCTTCACAATTAAAAGTGAGATTTCTAATTGCTTAAGCTACAGCATTTATAGTAAATAACCAATTTGAATTGTTTTCCAACAAATAACTGGTATGAATTGGAGAAGGACCAAGGAAGTTGCTGCTTCAAGATATGGGCTTCAAGATATGGGCTTCAAGACACTTTGTCTCTTTTTGTCTAGGATAACAAATGCTTTACAATCTAAACTGTATAGAAGGGAGCAGCTAAAAAACCTGTCATGCCAAAGGTAGTAAGGAAAAGTAAATTTGTTGGCAGAAGTTGGTATGTAATTAAAATGCAGAGCATAAATGCATTCATATGTGTATATATGATTGGGTAGTACAGACTCACTCATTGTACAGGAGATGATTATTGTTAAAGTGACAAAAGAATATTCAGCAATACAATTTTATTGGTAAACATTGAGAGGAGATGGGCCAAGTTCAATACCTACTAAGTCTGAAAAGTTTGGACCTCACCCAAAATTAACTAACCTGTTTTGTAGGTGTAGCAAAAAAAAGGGATAGTCTTGTGTTCATAGAATGACAAAATTATGTATAGTATCTAGAGCCTTATGTTTGTAATACAAATAATAGACATAACAATAGTAAGTTAGTCATATGCAAAAATATGCCACATTACTATACCCACCAAAGGCATCATGGTACATTTTTTTGGCAGAATTGAGAGGAAATTGTTTGTGCTTAACAGTGAATGTTTGTGTGATACCATCTTATGTGAAAAGTGTGTACTCTTGTCTAGTAAACAGGCTTTGCAGTTGATGATTTCTGAATCATCAATGCAACTGGAAAATTGGAGTCATCATGCAAAAATTAGATATTTAAAATTTTTGGAGCCCAATGTACGATGCCGATGCATGGATAAATTTACAATAATTGCCAAAGCAAAAGTGTACCAATGCAAGGAAGCATCTGCATTGCTGCTTAATTGTTTTCCAACAAAAGGAATAATATCTGGGAATTATAGTTAAATATGAATTTGTCTAAAAAAGGTCAAATCTACCTCCAGCATGTAAATTTGGTAAGAAATCAGATGTGCTATACACTGAATAAGATTATTAACTAGGTCAAAAGTTGATTGTATATAGATATTTGTTGCATATATTTCAGAACTTTGAACAGTAAATCTCTAAGCTAAAGAAATGATAAATATTTCATGTTACTCATCCAAATTGGGTAATATTGGTAGTACTTATGTCAAGATCATGGCAAGGATTATGTCTAGATGCATTGCAATCTACAATTATCTTCCTGGTATGATTGAAACAGTTTTTAGGTAAAGTAAAAAATGCAAGGAAAAATATTCCCCATGGCAGCCATAAGCAGCATGTCAGATAAGAGGCTTTTATTAGGAGAATGGCATTTCATATTGAGAGTAAAAATGGAAGAAACAGCCACTTGCAGCATATTACTAGTAATACTATCAGCAAAAAAATGTCCTCATCAGAAATAAAAGATGAAGAGATAACAGTTAATGAATGATTGTTACTGTAGTCCTTCATAGAAGAAAAGGTGTCCATAGTAGGAGTAAAACCAGAGTAGAAACCTTGCATTGCCACATGGATAGTACATTCTTCTACTTTTACTACACTAAGCTAATAGACTAAAAGCTTTGTGGCTAACACAATGTTTTGAAAGATGAGCCTTACAGTTGGCTGGAGAATGATCTGTATTTGTCTTGTACCTGGAGTAACTGACTTTGGTGCTTGATGACTGAGTATGAAAATTGACTCAAGCATTAACTATTCCCACTACTGTTCTGAAAAACCATGGAATTGTTGGTTCCATTTCAAGTCAATTTTATTTCAAAGCGCTGATTTTCCGAGATTTAGATGTGATGTTATTTTTGAAGGAAGATAGTTCTTGTAAATGGTGGTATATGGAAAATGTAAAATAGATTAAAAGATGTGTGTCAATGATACTTGGCAACAAAGTCATGATTTTTTTGTGAAAAGAGATTATCTGCTGTAAAGAGTTACACAATTACTTGACCATAAGAATCACTAAAGAAACTACCAATAAATCATATTGTCAACAAAATGTCATTTGCAGTTTGGTCAATGCTGCTATTTTACTACATATGAAATTGAGATTTGTGCAAGAGTGGAGGAATCACAATTGAAGGATATAGTCTAAAACTACATTCTCAGTTTCATCAAATGCTCAAGTTCTGGCAGGTTAAAATGCCTGTGAAGTAAGAAATATAGTGAATGCCTGATCTTCATTAATGAAGTAAAATCCTGAAATAGAGGTCTTCCCTTCATGTAAGGGTACATCAAAGAAAAAAGTTTTCTTGAACTGAGCAAAATGTAAATGTGAATGGCAAAAGACTAAGATCAACTCCTGTTGAGATAAAACATGGCTATTACAGTGAAATAAGATACAAGGATCAGCTATTAGATTTGTAGTTAAAACATGGTATGAACAGAGTTGCTATTTTGAATATGCAAGCAAAACAAGATGCAAAATTACAACAGTAAGGAAGCATATTTTTATGCAAATGCATTTGTGTTGCTGGAAGTAAATATACTTTACAGCAACCCACAAATCATAATTTCAACCTGTCACCATAACCTGTCACCACAGCCCAATATATCAATCATTTGCTTGCCTTAAAACTTTGTAGAATTCCACAGCTATAAATATAAACTAACCCCTTAAAGAGTTAATTCCTAACAGCAGTTCCTAGTTTTTGTAACAGTATTGTGCCAATATGCATACGTAGATACATTGTATATAAATAAATTATTCATAGGTTGTTGGTGAAAATAGGAAGAATTTTAATGGCCAAATGTGAATGAGGCAGTGGAGCATAATGAGGCATAATGTTGAAATGATGCTGACATATTTCAAAGTAATAGAAAGAAGAAGGTAGCACTGTCAGAATTTGCTGACCCTGCTATCTCTTTAAATTGCTACGGCATAACTGCTTGACTATGTTTGTAAATGTTTGTCTATGTTCACCTAAATTTTGCCTGCACTTTTCTCACCTTTTTGCCCCTTTTACCTATTTGCACCTTTTATCCTAACTGCGCCTTAAATGCCAAACCCTTTATGTCAATACCTTTGTCACAATCCTTTATAGAATCCTTTGTTCTACACTACAGTTTGCCACGTGTCATCTTTCTTATGGTTACTTGGAAACTTCTTGGATGATTTTCTACAACCAGTTCAACCTACAGAAGAATGATTCTATTTTCATCATACTCCCCCAGAACTCCTCTTTACCAACTTCAAACTCTGCTTCAATTAACTGGATATTATTTTAGAATAGTCATTAAAGCTTTAATCCTGTTAGAATTGGCCCTTTTATCAATTACTCTGCTTTACTCCGCTTTATTTCTGCCAAAGATAATTTCTTAGAATTCTTTAAATAATTCTAGAATTGTCACAAGCTTTACAATGGAAACTACAACATTTACTTATGGAGCAAAAGATGCAGCAAGATTTAGTAAGATTCATTGGAGAGCCAATTTCAAGGGCACTTCCAGAGGGTATGCTGCAGGAGCTAACAGGGACGTGTTTATTTGTTTAGTCTTTGTGTTTATGTTCACTCTTCTCAAGTTTAATAAAACTATTATATTTTGTTAAGTCTTTTCTTTGCTTTGCTGTTGTTAGGAATTAACACCTAAGGGAGTTAATTCTATTCTGTAGCTGCGGTATAATTTGTTTTGGTTTCAGTTTGGTT
>JAULBW010001904.1:0-26206 GCA_032358265.1 Vaucheria bursata | reverse complement strand
TTTCTCTTGTTCCTTCTACTGCTGTAATCCATCTTCCTTCTTCCAATCTTGTTTCTTGACCCTTTTCCCTATCTTTTACAAGTCTTGACAATTACTTTCCCTTACTTCATTGTGTTTGGTTATCATGTTATCTATTTGCTACATGAAGTTGTCAATGAGAAAATAGTGTGTAGGAGTTGAATGTGCTGGTTGTTGTGCTCTACAAACCACAATTACTGTCCACAATTTTAATTGGTAGCTTAATACTTCCTGTGGTTACAAATGTCGTTGCAATGAATATTCAACTTGGAGTGATTAAATTTTTATATGTGGTCTATGTAGAGTTTCAAGAGATACATTAATAGAAGCTCTTGAGTGTAGTCTTATAGCTCAGCTAATTTTTAACGTGAAATAATTTTTTTGTATTTTTAGGTTTGCTTTGGATTTATTTCATATTGTTCATGTAGTCTTTTTTTGAAAAATACAATTGTAATATATTGCTAACTGAAAATGTAAGGTTTGCTTTTTTAAGTAAGAATAAAGTTGACCAGTATGCAGCTCATACTGAAAAAGCATCACATATTAGTTTGATATCTACCACTTTCAACAACGGTTCTATTAGGACTTAAACAAATATAGTTGCATGGGTTTGAATCAAGCAATGGTTTTCTGCTCTTCCAGTACTGGGATAAATTTATTGCTGCATGTTTTATGTTTTACATTAAATATTCATAATTAGTACTAAATTGTTAGTAGTAACAGTAGTAGTCCAGATGCTTGCATAATTCGACTTAATTCGTGTAATTTATTTTGTACTATGTTGTTTCTGCTCCAGTGGCAGAAACAACATTTAATAATGTGTTTCCTGTTTTGTGCTCAAACTCTCTGTGGAGATTCCAAATTTTATCCTTGTTCTGTTTATACTATTGCCTTGTTAGTTTTGGCTTTCTTCCATCGACACGTTTTGATAACCAGTTCTTAACAGGTTCTCAACAGTTTATTGTAGATAATTTGATAATTGGGTTTTTTGAAACACTGAAAACTAAGAAAATGGATATTGAACCAATGGATGAGCTTAATAATTGTTGTTTACTTCTCATCTTTCATGGAAAGTTAATTTTAGCCAAAATTCTTTTTCACTGCATCCTCACAGAGATAAGGTACATGAATCAATGTTAGTGAAATATAAACTTTCAATAACATAAACACCAGATGGAGAAAAGGGGAAGTGAAAAGAATGCCATTTTGTCAACGAATTAGAAGTGAGCACTACATCGTGTAATGCTCATGATTGAGTTGGAACAATATTTTCCATAATGTTTTGCATTTTTGTACATAATTCCATTGCACCTCTCATCCACCCTCACCCAGGAGAGAGGTGAAGTATATATTGCCCTCTTAGACGAGGCAATGCCTAACTTAGCCTTATCCAGAACCCTCAATGCATAAGTACATGGTATTTGCAAGCAAACAGAAAAATATCATTGAACCATTTTTTTAAAAACTTTTTAAAGAATTAAAGAAAATAATTACGGTATTTTAGGGCTATTACTTCCTTTTTTCATTCTTAAACAGAGAAATTATTATTTGCGAATGGCATAATAAGTTACGTCGGTATGTTGAAATCGGTTGAAGGTATGTCCTCTCCAGGGTGCTCATTCCAAGAAGATGCGATGCCTTCAAGTGACCGAACTCCATTCATGCAATCCAATATGACAGAGCTTTCAAATGATACGAATGATATTTGCTCGTCAGTGACCTCAAATTCCACGAAGCAGTCGGTAAATCGAGGAAAGAAGAAATCTGAATCTTCAAATGACTCAAGAAAGGGAAAGAAAAAGCGAACTTCACCACCTTCCAGTACAATATCTGAAAGCATTACTCTTCCAATAAACGATGTTCCAGGTGTTGCGCTTTCCCGCGCAGCCACTGATTGCGCTGCTCGCATCACTCTTTCATCCGATCAACTTACGGCAACTGGATACAGAGGATATATAATGGTTTGTAACATAGATTTGAAATATGAGCAAAAGATTTTCTGATTTATAAATCTTTGATACAAAAAAACTATACCTTAAACTCAAATTTGATAAATTTTCACTGATCAAGGCGCACTTAATCAAAGTAATAATTTCAATAAAAATATATGACAATAAATACTGTCGTAACGTTCATAGGGATTTTTTACAGGTTGGAAATTCAACAACTTTCATATTTGTATGATTCTAGAATAAATATTTTTTAGAATATTACAATTATTTTTTAAATTCGACATGAAAAAAGTGTCTAGATTTATTTAAAATTACAAAAGACTATGACATTAATTAATTCTTATATTTAAATATGATGAAACAAGATAGAAAATTTTTTAAATAAAATTATTCATTTTAAATTACTTTTTGACAAAACTTAAATTAAAGGTATTTTTGAGAATTATGCAAAATTTTTACATTATCTCCAGTGACTAAAAATTAAATTTGCTCTAATATAATTCTTACTGTAACTATTTCTTTTTTTATTCTATCTTTTCTTTGCCTAGTGATATCATGTCTAAGTGGGTTACACTATTTATAATTGATCAGAAATTCAGATAAGTATAAATTTTGCGGTATATCTTAGGAGCAAATTTTTATGCTCAGTTCTTGTTTACGCATAGGCATTCACGAGAAATTTACAATATAAACTGAAAATTTTGAATGTAGCTCATGTATCTTACAGTTAGTTATGAAATTCCGTAAATAGAGGGAAAAATGCTGTTTTGTAAATTAATTATGCTTTAATCACTAAAATGTGGTACAAATAATAGTATTTAAGCTGCATTAGTTAAAATTTGCTCAAAACAAATTTTCATTCATGACCACATAATTGAAAATTCATATTGTATCTAAGTTCAGTATCAGATTTTCAGATATAACAAACTACGGATATTATCACAAATTTATTCAGTGATTCCGACAAACTTATCATACCCGAATTTTACTGCATGTTAAAATGCTACAAGGTCCAGTAATGAAAACAAGAAATCATATATACTTATTTTTTTTCCTCTGGGTATCCCAGGTTCGGTGTACTCACGGAGTTAGTGATGAGTCCTGGTACTGCGAAGCCTTGATTTTGCCACCAGAAAAGCTTACTGAAGGGCACTGTAGGCTAGGATGGTCTACAAGGAAAGGCGAACTTCAGGGCCCTGTCGGATACGATTCGCACAGCTATGGATACCGAGATATTGGGGGATCTAGGTAGAGTAACTATGGATGTAAATGACTTTGATTTTAAGTCATTTTTACTTATAGCAAATAAATGAAATGTCCTGATTATGTCCATGTTTAGCTTCAGGTTTTCGAATGTAATGAATTTGATCTGACTGCCGAATCAATTCGTTATATCCGAAAATTCCTGTATGGATTCCATTCATACAAGGTTTTAAGTGTAAATATGCCAGTATTTCTAAGAGTTTTTTAAATTGATGAAATGTTCATTTCTTTTTCAATAAAAAAAACTTTGATTGAATGTGTTGAATGAACATATAAATTATTTAAAGCACTTTCATTGTTAAAATAAACACCTGATATTCGACTTTTCAACAAAAATGAATGTGACAATAGTCTGAAAAGTTGAAATATATTTTTGCCCTTTTAAATCCTCTTGCTTTAACAACGTACTTATTTTAACCTCTAGGATTCACTCGAGCTTGCGCCACGATGATTATGGCGAAAGCTTTGGCCCTGGAGATGTTATCGGGATGCAAATTACTCTTAACGGACCCCCTGAAATCAACGGGGTACGTTTTTTCAAAAATGGCAAAGACCAAGGTATCGCCTATAGGGATTTACCCCTCAATGAGTACTGTCCAGCCGTTTCCCTATACAAAGGGGGGTGTGTCCGTATGAATTTTGGACCGGAATTCATATACCCACCCCCTCCTCTTATGCCTGATAATTCAAAACTTTTTCGTAGGACCTATCCTCGTCCAATGTCAGATTTAAAACCCCTGTCTCCTGTACATATGGAACGTCAAGTATGTTGGGTTCAAGAGGAAAAATTGAAAAGAACAAATATGGCGGATATGAAATCTGAATTCGTTGAAATGGAGCTGTAAACTTTTGTAAATGAATATTTTAAAATGTATTTCTTAGGTCTCAAGCTGTTTTTAGGTATAGATTTTGGTGCATGAAATATAGAAGACAAATAAATGGTAGGACGTTATACAAAGCTTTTTTGTGTTAATACATGCTACTGAAATATTTCATTCGGCTTGTTATGAAATGCTGAAATATAAATTAATAACGTACTGATGTCGAAACTTAATGGAACAAGGCCTGCATCACAAATCAATTTCAGCTATATTCTAATGCCACTTTCTCTTTCGGAATAGTTTTTT
Organism: Vaucheria bursata; assembly: GCA_032358265.1. Taxonomy (NCBI): domain Eukaryota; class Xanthophyceae; order Vaucheriales; family Vaucheriaceae; genus Vaucheria; species Vaucheria bursata. Next base: position 21,846 of record JAULBW010001904.1, on the reverse strand, counting down.
TCAACTTTTTTGCCCATTTTCTTGGGTATTTATGGGTGCTGTAAGTAATTAATTGTCGAAGTTCTGAAAAATAAAAAACGCCAATGATATTACCTTTAGTTTTGAACATTTTTTCTTACTTGTTCCACTAATTCTATCCTCACTGAAATGTTGTGCTGGAGCTGTACCTAAATCTTTTCTATTCTCTTTAGACATTTTGAAGACACAATGTAGAATTTCTGCTGTTGATGCTTCTCATATTATGATTTAACTTCTCGATTTCAGTATTCGAAGACAATCATTTAAGCATAGGTCCTGCCAACAAACATAGCGGGATTTAAGCGGTTTCTAATGTTGTAACCGAGTTTTCCCTAGCCGTCAAAATAATGTACAAGAAGAAATTGAATATGTACAAACTACCTTTATCCTAGCTAATAGCATACAATATCAATCAAAATTGGTCAGGTTTGTACGATTTTGTGTGCATTTCTGGTCCAATTGTGTAAATTTTTTTGGCAGGTAACAAAGTTATACATGAGGTTTGTCAGCATCTTGTACAGCTTTGATCCCTTGTCGCTAATGTAAATGTTAATATATCATCATACATTAAACTGAGAAAATTTCTGCACGTTTTACGGATTGTGAATTTTTTCGACAACTAACTCTATCGATATGCATTTGAATTTTTCAACAGCCAAAGAGCCTTTGTACACCATATGCTAACATATGCATTTCAAAAACTGCCATAAATTTTTTAGTAACTGAGGAATTTTTGTACATTACTTCTCCTTTTTCCCTGATCTCCAGTTAGAAACACTGTAGAGCTAATTTTTTATATGAAATAAATGATGATTCTCTTTCTCTATTTCAAACGAGCTCAGCACAAAACTTTTTTCCTGACTAAAATTGGATTTATTTTTGACAAATTTCTACTTAGATCGTGAAAGTCGTATTGCACCAAAGTTCATTCATATTTCGGATTTAACAAAATAATTCGTTATATCCGAAGTTTCCATCGCGTGTTTTGTACGTTCCATACTGCCTGTTTCGCTCATAGCATACTATTTTTCAAAATCAAAAAAATCGAATATTAGAATTCAATAAAAATTTATGTCAATTCTCTATAGTGCGCTCTATTCAATCTCATCTCTTGCCAAACGGCCACTGTATTGTCGACACCGATTTAACTTGCTTCGCTGGTTTGATTTGTTTAGCCAGATCGGCTTGCGATTCTTTCAAATCTAACAATGCATCAATTCGCTCCAACATTGCAATTTCCAGCCCTGGTAGTGCTGCCTGACCCTTCTCCTCTAATGCTTTATTGGCCTACATTATCAAAAAAATATTGTACCATTTTGCAAAAATGATTAACTTCATTTAAAGCGACTTCCTTACAACTAGATTTTCTTTTTGATTAGGGGAACAATTTTAATTAACTTAAATGCCAATAAAATGATGTGAAATTACACTTTAATGCAGCAAAAGTGTTATTTTACTGAATTTTTCAATAAAACTTTGGAGCTAATCACAAGTGGTCCTTAGTTTAAGGAGCCTAAAAAGGAATCAATGCTGTACGATTTTTATCGCATTATGGTAGTTCAATGACTGCATCACTTGAAATATAGTACCCAAATGTACACTATATGTTACAGTATTTAAATTATGACATATTTGTGATCTTGTAGAGAACAAATTGCAGTAAACACAGAAATAATTATGCCCGAGATGCTTGCCGTGCGGCACTCTTTTCTTATATTCATATTTCATAAAAAAGAGAAATCTCTAACCTTTTAAAAAATAGAACTTCGGTTTTGTGACAAAATTAGACTGGATTTGAACTCAATGATAATCCACGTGTCCACTGGTCCTTCCAAATGTGCAAAATCTATTGATGAGACAACTTAACTGTCTTAACTATTAAATTTACTTTTAGGAGACATGTCACATAAAATTTATTGCCTGCATATTTATATGAATCATCACGCACGCTGAACTATGCTTAGGGCCACCAGTATGAGTTAAATTCACAAACGTAAGTTGCATTGAATCCTTCCATTAGTTACTTACGGTAAATAATATTAGGCTTCATTTCATAATCTCTTGTACTCGTATATTTCAGCATAAAACTATAATATTGTTACAGCTTGAAAGTCCGACATTTTCCATTAATTCTACTAGCATACTAGTAATTTGGTGTAGTATAGTACATATCTCAATATAATTTTTCACCTGGACCGTAATTTCAGCATCAGTACGCTGCACTTGACCACCAAATTTAATCGATTTACTTAATCCATAACCCGTTAGATCCAAACCGTCTAATGTAGCTAATTTTCCGTCGACATCTAACACTACTGCAACGCCAATATCATCCTATGCGAGAAATGAACCAAATAGAACATTATTTTAATGATAACATATTCCAAGCACTTAGTATATCGCTTTCCGTTCAATTAAAATCAGTAAGTCCACACTGAAAAGGGCACTTCATGACTACAGAATAATTTTCAGAAATATTTTGAAATGTTCATGTCGTAACTCATATACTAGTATCCTTTAAAAATTTGTCGATACATTGTTAACATCAGAGGACACAGAATGCTTATCAACAAGAGGGTAAGAAATATTTCAGAATGCAAGAATGGTGAATCTGTATCCATACGTATCAAAATGTTTTTCTAAGTATCGACATCACCGGGAATTCTTCCCCTTTTTCCAAAAGGCTATATGCTTTAATATCAAGTTGCATATACCTCACCTTATTTTACCAAATCTACTGATGAATTGTTATCCCTTTTCATTTTACCTGTGTGAATTTTTGAGGGAAATTTGTATGGCATTTGTTGCTATGCTATTAATGATGATATAGTACATACAGAGATGCAGAGACAGTGAAGAGAAGAAAAGATAGAGTGATATCAAAGATTGATGTACACTATTATACTTCAGTTTGAATATTATTAAAAAAATTCTATGACTTCATCATCAAAATGTGGGTAGAGTAGCTTAGTATATCGGATTGAATACTACATTAAACTTCGGATGTAACAAATTCGCCTTCAACAAATTTTCACTTATAACGAATAAGCGAAAAAAGTCGTGTAGTTTCAAGCTCAGCTTCAGAATATTGTGCATAATGAATTTCAAATGTAAATCAATCATTTTGGTGATTCCAATAGATATATTATATCCGATGTTTATATTGTACTAGTTAGCATGAGTACTAACATTTACCTATATAGTGGGGAGGGGAGGGGGGACTTGGTAATTTGCATGCACTGGTATTAAAAAAATAAGTGTATTAATATGAAAATATTTAGTACCTGTGAGCGGACATCAGTTTTCCAAGTAGACTTTGTAAGTGGAAAAGTCAAATCATCATCGGTTAGACTTAGCAGTACTGGAAACTTCAATCCTTTAAGACTTATCCTGTAACACGAATGTGCAACTTTTTTTAACAGTAAAATAAAAATTTAAAATTCGATGCACATAAATTTTACATGACTGCTTACTTATTGTTGCAATCTCAATTCACTGAAAATTACAACTAGGTTGAAATTCGATAGAACTATTTTGAAAGGTTTAAAGGTCGAATAGAAATTTATTAATCAAAGGGTAATGATACTTTTGACGGGTGTCAATTCACATGTTTCAGCACAGAATATCCCCAAACACATTTAAGTAGAACATAATTATTACACAAGGTCATAAATCTTATGTAAGTTTTAGCGTATTTTGCCCTGGCAGAAGGTAATTCTTGAACATTTTAATGCTGACTACTCACTTTGCAGACAACCAATAATAAAACATACTAGAAATTACAGTTCATTGAATTATAATTTTTTAATTTACTTCTGCATTTTATGAAAAATTCCGTTCTATATTTCAATGAACAAATCATAAATGCATTGAATATCTAGATAAATTGAAATGTGAGCTGATATCTATTGGAAATTTGAATGTGGTAACCCTTCACTGCGTAAAATGTGGGCTTCAATAGGAATCTTGGTTACTGGATTGCCTGCTGAGCCTTCCTCCTTGTCTTTTTTAGAAGAAAAAATGTTGAATTTTTGCTCAGTCAATTTCGTTTTTTGCACAATTTTTCAAAATATATATGTATATATGCTATATGGCAACAAATATGCAATTACCAAGTTTTGGTGTATGCACTTTATTTTCATCATATACTAATGAGAAAGTTTCGATTTTTTGTATTAAAAAGATCAAATTTCATGAATGTGAAGAATTTTTTTAAATATTACACCTCTTCGAGGCTACAGGAGGGCCAGATCGTCCAAAAGCAGTAATAATAAGTTTTCCTTTATCAGTATCTAATGCAGGAAATGCTGTAACATCTGGATAACCAAGGGGGTATGCTTCGGATTTTATGGACACTGTTACTCTAGCAATGAGCTCGCCTGGCTCCAGTGTTGCATCCTCTCGTAGCTCTTTCTGCCTTTCTTCCTGAACACGCTTCATCTGCACCAATCACAGTAAAAAAAACTCTAAGCAAATTCTCTAATATATAATAATCTCTCTTAGCATATACTTCTCATCCGGTTGTGGACAAATACGGTGGCTTTTATAACAAAAGCTTGGTCTCAGTGCATCAATTTAGAGAGATTCTAATGCGCGAACAAAATATAATTTTTTAACAATTTATTCATTTAGGTATCGAAGTTTAAATATTACTTACCCAACACTCTATGTCCTTATAAAATTAGCCTGAGTCTTAAGTTCAAAGATAAAAGCGCATATTATGATGATAAAATATAGAAGGAATTGACTGCATAATACGTCATTAGGAATATACGTCTTTATGGCTTTTCAGCTCATAATGAGCTCATCTATGATTAATAGTCATGGGTAAGAATAGTAATAATGCTATGAAACATTTATCATCATAAGCTACACTTGTACCAGTAAGAGAAGAATGTAAAATGCATCATATCAAAATTAGAGGAATTGAGCAATAACAAATTTAATTTTTCATTTCAAGCATAAACATAAATTTCAGTCCAGATAAAACAACAATTTGGTTGGAAAGCTGGGCTACATGAATTTGGCAATATATGATTCAGAAAAATGCAATAGAGAAAGCATCAGTTTAATCTGGTGAATAGCCTTCGATACGTGAAAGTAACTTGATGCTATTTTCCTCTTTCTCTGAGATTCATCCTTTCATAATATAACTAGATTTCATTGGAACTTCGAATGAGATGGTTGCTGTCTTCTTTATCGTGAGTACTTGAAAAAATTCGATTCATATCATCAATCAGTGCAATGATAGAAACTTAACAACTTTTACATCGCTGACTTGACGAAATATCGATTCAGAAATTAGCTTTTTTGGTTCTATGATCATCACGTTATAATGAGTCAAACCTGCTCTGCTGTAGCTTGTTGTGTAAGCTGCTCAACAGGGTTGATAATCTCAACTTGAGTCAATCGACTAGCATTATCGCTTGCAATATTATCTCCCATAATTTCAGCACTCGAAACCATTGGTGAAAAAAATGTCAGCATAGCTGTTGCAACGTAGGTTGCAGTTTTTAGATTCATACTCATACATGCTTTTGATAATCTTTGCTCAGATCCCGAGAACCGCGCATGAAGCGAAGGTGCGATAAATCCAAAAGCAGCAATCGGGGCCACTATCAAACATAATAAATATTGCCTCATTGAGAAAAACTAAAGAACATTCATAAAGCAACGGGAGACACGAAAATTTGCTATACTAGCAAAATAGTAGTCATTGAAAAACAAAGTTCGACTATAGTACTTATTCTGGTAGTAATCAGTAACTGTAGTATTACTTCACAAATTTATACTCGACACCTGCGATAAATCCGTTTCGGCAGCAATGTTGGTCTACACGATCTAAGGTGCCTAACAGCCATCCTAACCCATGTAACTTACATGGCTCCAAATAAACATGCATCGTATATTGTTCAGTAAAACAGCTGTTCTTTTATTGCTAAAATATAAAAAAAGAAGAGTTTTGGGGCCACATAGAATGCATATGTTGATACGATGTTAGGATTAATGGATGATCTGTCTTGACAATTTTGAAAATGGTAGCAAAATTTTGTAGGAATTTCATTTATGTTTATTTGGCATAAGCAACCAGACCTAAGCAGCATATACTTAGTAGCCCTGGACAAGTAAGAAATTAAATGATTTCATCAGTAATATTAGTAATACATCCGATGTCGATCTGGACATTTTGTTGCATACAAGTAGTTTCAAAACCTTGTTAAGTATTCAGCAAGCTATCTGCATCTGATAGAAGTTCAACCTCACAGCTGCCCACTTAAGTTCAGATATAGCTATAAAATACCTTAAATTGTACCAAAATTAAAAGCCATTGCAGACTCATATTCGGCCTCTCCATCAGGTTCAACATCTGAATCACTTTCTCCTTAACTAAATTGGAGCAAACCTGATATTATTTTTGTTGACACCAAACATCCTGTCCAGATAAAAGTTGTTATAATAATTAAACATGTTGTCTTTCATCATTAAGTCCATGGCATTTGAGACTCTTTGGTCAATTTTTTCTACTTGTAGAGAGTCCCATAATTAATATGCAGTATTCTGCAAAGGGCTCATGTCATGGAGTGAATGTCTGGTAAGATTGATAACAGAAAATAACTGAAACATAAATTTGTCGAAAATCGGGAAGAACCAACTTTCTAGCTACCCTGAATAAACGTGCAAAACACTAGCCAAAACGTTTAATCAAATCACTGGGTTACCATAAAAAAGAAAGTTTTAACCATTAGACATAATTTCAAAGTCAAATCAATCAATTGCGTCAATAATGATATTTACTTTAACTTATGTCAGAAATTTTAAGAGCTGAGACCCGTTAAGAGTAATGTTTCCTGAATTCCTTGTGCACAAATTTAATTGAGAGGAAAAATAACTCGTTTTGTAATCTACTGTTTCAATAACTCTTCATGACTAGCGACAGAAATGGCATCCTCATTTCAAAGTGCGTACACCAAAGATACTAAATTCCACTGTTGAAAGGAAAACGTCCCACATGCTCGTCTAGAGTTCAATCAGGATACTTGGTTGAATAATTCCTGTAAAACTTTCATATCCAGCCACTTACCTCAAGCGAAAATACATTGAATTTTTCTTTTATCTAGTAATGCGGCAACTTCTACCATTTTACATTGTTGCGATCACGACACGAAGTTATTCTTTCTAATACATAAGGAAAATTACAAAAATTTTAGCATAAATATTTAACCAATCACATCAGAGCACACACCTTGTTTACACATGAATTATGTACACAAAAAATAAAACTTTCTACCCTACACGAATTACATAGTTCTCTCACCACTATTCATGCCAACATCTTAAGATATGAAGATCTAGTTCATGCAAATGTATTCATGCAATTCTTGCCTATACATATGCCGTGAAAACACGCGCATTTTTTCTATACTTTTACCAACGGTACGTATTGGACATCCATAATATGCCTAGTTGTATAACCTCGAGTGGTTTTATCTACTCTGATTAGCTCTTGGTGCCCCCCTCTAGATCCAACTGGAATAATCATGCGACCCCCAATCTTAAGCTGGTTCACCTACAGAGAAATCCACGAAATAAAAACCATTATGATATTGCTAGCACAACTCATTTTTACTATACAATATAGTTTGGATTTGACGAATTTGCCAAAACTACGGATATCATTCGTTATACCCGAAAAATCTGAAGCAGAACTTGGAGACATATCATTTTGTTCATATGTAATTCTAACTATTTAAGATTTAGTGAAGCCAGCAAAAAATGTGTTTTTTCAAGAACTACTGAAAACGAGTTTTATTCGTTGAAAAGTCACAAGAAAATGGTAATAGTTACAAAATTGCATTTTGTAGATGGATACGCCTTATTAACCAAGTACTCGTTTTATAGCTTTAGTCACTTACTAGATTCATGGGAAGAGTCTCTGCAGCTGCCCCCACATGAATAGCATCAAAAGGGGCCTGATCCGGTAAACCGTCCCACCCACTTTTAGTCTCCAACACAATGCGACTGCTAGTCAATAATGTAGGATCATCTCTTCTAATATTAACTTCACTTAACTGAACCAAGGGAGGTAAGTAATCAATTCCCCATACCTTGCCGGTGCTACCCGCAATACGAGCAATAACTATTGAATAATTTGAAACAAAAAGTTAGTTTATGGTACAGAGTTGGATTCAACTTGCATTATATCATGTAAACTACAAATATATTTGAAATCAAACTGGTGCCATTGGTTGCTCATTAATAATCAGCTAATTGAACGTATCGGTTTAGCAATATCAATATACACAGTCAAATGGAGTCAGTAAAATGAAAAATCAACCAAATATAGAATATATCATTTTGCGGACCATCGATTTATGTGATGCCAATATCAGTAAACTTTGAATAATTAATTCGAAGAGTACTAAGTCTGATATACAATGTATTATCCAAAATTCGTTATATCTTGAAATCTGAAGCTCAAATATTACAGTAATCAAGACCTTTTCGATTACATGCTACGAGTAAAAATTCATTTTACCCGAAGTGTAATGAAATGATTTCTAAAATTTGAAAATGATTCACATAAATTTGTCACGGAAAATTTAGTGGTAGATCATATTTAACTATATGTGCTTATATAATTCTATAGGTTATTTACGTATAACGGTAATAGTGATTATATTCAGAGTCATCAATTTGAGTCAAGTACCAAACTTCAAGCTGCATTACATTGCTATGTTAGTGACTTCATGTGAATAATATTAATTAGTGCAAACATTACTATTCGTCGTTCGTTTTAGTATCTGCACATCTTATGATAGAACTATAAAAAATACACTATATTTTTGTGTACTTGGTATTTATTTTATACATGATGGAAAACTATACATGATCCACATGCAAACGTAATCGAACAATTTCATATGGTATTAATTTTTTTTATGGCTATATTCGGTTTCCTTAATCAGAATTATATTATTTTTCATCCCTATAGAAAGGAGAGCAAGATAGGTGATACATCAGTGCCCACTCAAATTTTTTCGGTATTTATTATCATACTTTCCAAGACACATGGATAAATTTCGAAAGTTTCAAATAAAATCTGGACGAAGAGTTACAAAATGCAATAGCAGAGTTTCGTGCAACATAGGAATGGCTTTCATACAAAAAGTCTATCTTTATAAAAGATACATTTTCGTGAGAACCTGATGTTAGGTATCCACTTCCACATCCTACATCAAGGATTTTTGCTCCTTCTTCCGGAATAACAGAAATAAGATCTTCGCATGCCGAAGCATGCATATGCGGCGCTGATATGGTTTGGCCATGTCCAATTGGCTGCGGAGAATCGTCGTATGGACGAGTTGGCGCGTAAAATCCTCTATCTGTAGCCAGCATTGCTCGCTTAACGCGATCAGATTTAATGATCTTTGAACCTGTAGACCAGCCAAAATTTACGGTTAACTTCTATACTGAAGCATCAGAGAGTAAACATACCTAGAGCTCAAATATCATGAATAGTACTAAAATCATTATGTTCGTCAGCCAGGGTCAAATAAGAACAATACTATAGCCCTAAAAAAATTAATACTCACGGGATAAATTATCAATTAGTTGAGAATTGGAGTCACCACTGCATCGCCAAGGACCTTCATGAACGAAGTACGAAAGAAATCTCATCAAGAAATCGATTAAAGTAACACTTTGAGCACTAGAAATATTTACCCGACATTGCAACAGAAAATTCTTGAGGAGCCTGGGATAGAAAAATCAATAGTAAGTATCTTAAAGCTTTGCAAACTACGGACTTTGTTTTCATTAATTTTGGCAGCTAATTGAGAAGGAATATCGAGGTAACTTGCTTCTGCTCTCAAGTAGTCCGCATTCATTAAATGCGGATATAACGACAACGCGAACTTAAATGATAGAGCTTGAATTACCTCCCCTCCTCCCCTCCATCCAATTTTATGCCTCGTCCGGCCCAAACATTTGCATCGATAAAATGAAAACCAATGCCCATATTATAAATTGTTGTGGCCCTGGGAGAGGATCATTTCCCATCAGTACACAGCATCACCATAAGCTATGAATATAACTTTATAACTATTAAAAACTTATTTATCACTACCGCTTTGATTTCCATCATTGCTTTCAGTTCATCCTGATATTTTGAACAAAATCTTTAAATGAAAATGAGAAAGTATGGCCTAAAATGGTTATGTTAGAAAGAGTGTTTAAGGAAATCTACATGCATAGTATTGCAATTTGTTCTTAGCTTTCAATATATATTTCTGCAGTAAAATTCTATCTTCACAAATTTTATCTTCTGGTTGCGTAAAAATCCTTATATTTTGACTAAATACACTGACTAAATGACAAAGGCATTAATTCAAGAATATTTTCTGGAGAAAGTAATTTAACTATCCTATTTACATGGCATGGCCTTTTTGTAATTGAGAAAATGATCAAAAAATTTAGTTCGTGGGCACTCAGTTAATTTTTTTTCATGGTAACATTGATAAAACCACGAGTGAAATTGCTATAACAATTTTGCATGATGTGGCAGTAAACAAAACTCAGACCATTTAGATGTGTTGCAGCAAAAAGTCAATCAAGCTACCATGGAAGTCAACTTCAGGAAGATTCAAATGCATCCTCCTGCCCCACAAACTAACTTCTTCAGGTAATTTAGTATCTTCTTCAGACTCTGATGCATTTAACTTAAATCTCTCCATTTATTTACTCATAGTCATGATAAATAAATTTACATTTAAATTGAAAATGCAGAAAAAAATTGGAAAAAGTTACATTGCGTAATTGGCACCTTTTACACAACATAAACCAAAATGATGACATTTTTGTAGCTATGAGACCATATTATTCGAAACAGCAAAGTTTTTTGGGTGCATACTGTTATTGGATATGTTAATAATTTTGTTCATTAGTTTTTATCTCATTTTCAATACCAGTGCAGTGCTCATTTCTTGATCATGCACATGAGCAAATAGAATATATAATGCTAAACAAGTTTTCAATGAAATGCTTTTCTGCACATTTCATGTAACATCCCAGGAAGTATATGAGGCAATAGACTTAATGAAATAGAAATTATTTCTTGTAGATGCAACGCAGAACAATATTTTTTACAGATATATTTTAGACAAGATAATTTTTCATTTAGCTTGTTTAGTGCATATAATTTTGTTGATTATGTATTTTATTGCCCTATGTTGACACGTAAAATAATTTTACTAGTCTCAAATGAACATAAACAGGAAATCTTCAGCCCTGTATATATTTTCAACTCTCTAGTAGATTGTAAACCAGTTGTACATTCATCACGACTACCATGTGACGTAAAGTATGTGGTGGATTATCTCTTGGCTACTAGCAAATATTGACTTTGAGCTATTGCTTAAGATGTTGAAGATAAAGGAAACTCCCTACATGCAGTAAACTTTTTATGAAAAGTATCGTTTTTACAAATTAATAGAAGTTACACTTCTAAAACATAATTGAAAGCAAGGGGTGGTAGTAATAAAGTATTCTTAGAAAGTCCCCTAGAAGCTGACAAGATAACTAGGTAAGCACATATTCTCAATCGCGTCATCTTTTATGTTAATCAATAGCACGAATATTGGCCCCAAGACTTAATTTCTATCTACTCCAAAACTAATTGTTATTTTTAGCCAATAGGTTTCGAGGATAGCAGGACTCGAACCTGCAACCGCTTGATTCGAAGTCAAGCGCGCTGTCCATTGCGCCATATCCCCTATGTTGTATATGGTAGTAAAAATATATGTATACCACTTTATACTGAAATGTATAACGATTCCTTTCATTTATAATATATTCTTGGAATGGCACTTAAGAATTCGAAGAATCAAAAAGCGGTCTTAAATAAGAACTCGAAAGCATCTACGGACGAATGCTTACCTCCGCCTGGTGCCCCACGATGTTTACACTGCACTATTGAGGTTGTAATCGACAATTCAAACGATAATAGTTCTTCGCATGATTCTTCTTCGACTAATCCGTATTTCAGATATTGTTTCCCTGGCGGAGAGTGTGTCAATTCGGATCCACTTAATTATTCAAAACTGAGTGGTTGGGCAGTTCATAATTTGGCACCATCGCCCAATCAACATTCTACTCAGCGCTGGTTATGGAGTCGACGTCACCAGCTCCAAGGCAATGATGATAAAGACGCTGCCATTAAGCTCAATGAAGATTCTTATGTCACTTTTTTCCTTGGAGATGATACTAAAAAATATTTAAATGCGTGGATTATGGATCTCAGCTGTTTTTTATCAGCTGACTCCGAGATCAGGGAGAAAGGTTCTTCATTAACAATATTTGAAATGCATGATGGAAGAGTTCGCAATCTCCCCTTAGGTGTTAGACGTGTTGAGTTTAAATTTCAATTAGATAATCCTGGAGTAGATTTATTCGATCCGATAGTTATTCAAATCCTGAACCCAATGACATTATCATTGAATTCAATAAGTAATTTGCCTTCTCACGCTCCCGTTGCCTATGAGCTATTCCAACCAGTATTTGTTACTTGTTGCCCATTCCCCTCATATGTCACCTCTCGAATCATGGTTGCCAACTTGATAACGAATTCCAGCACTGACAATGTTAATTTATCACATACTTCAGTTTTTCTTACTGGTGAAGATGTAGTTAGCCACGAAATACTTCGAGAATGGTTTGAATGTGACAAAATCAACATTGAAGTTCACGATCGTAATCTACTGTTTCCATCAATATCCGACGAGGCTGCTCGATTGAGTTCTTCAGGCATTGATCCTCAGCATATCGACAAAGAAATTTCTAAAGAACTTCAATCTCGATTTTGTCTCGCTGGTGATACATTCGCACACGGGTATTGCTCTTTTAGCTTATGCAAATTTCAAATGATGGACCCAAATATATTTAAAATAGATATTGATTTAGATATCTGCCCAAGTAAACCACGGTGTCCTCCAAACTTTAAAATTGAATCAATACATACTGAAAAGTTACCTTTACATCCAGTACAATACATAGAGAACTCATGTTCGTTATCGATGTCCATATCACTGGCCCGACCGATATCACCAACAGAGGATTGTCGGTTATTCTCTAGAGCAATTTTTATAACTGAATACTGTAATACACTAACTTTAGAAAATGTTACTTGTTCTATAGAAGCCATCAATAATTCCAGCTTAAAAGTTAAATTAAACAAGGCTGGAGATACCATTAGAACGTACCAATTTACGCTGGAAGATATTAAAGAAATTAACGCAGGAAATTTAGATGTTATATCGGGTGTTACTTGCATTGATGAGCATTGTAGAATGATCATTGTTGAAGGTCTAGCATCTAAGGGAATGCGTACGCTACTAAATAATTACACAAGAGAAGCAAAGAACTCGTGTTCGTATAAGGTACTAGCTGATAGCTCAGTGAAGTTTAGAGAAAGATTATACACCACATTTCATGCAGACTTGAAAAAAATTCGCTTAATATTTCCTTTACCAATTATCTGCCAAAACCCAGAGGTATACAACAGAGAAAGAGTCAGCCTGGACTGTTTTAATTGCCTGAATAAATTACGGCAACTTAGAGCAGTAGATAGTTTGAAACAGGCTAAGAGTTTTAGCCTGTTTCCTAGTTGCACTCAGCTCTTAGAAGTAGAACTACGTTATGGTACATCAGTCAGTAAGATGGATAGATTTGGCACACCAAATAAACTTCTACCCTCAATTAACCTACCAATTGATGCAACATTACAAGAAAAAGAGTTTTCAAAGATTGAAGAGTTTAACAAACTTGATAAGCATCACATTGATACTCGTAATACCCAGTTTGAAAATTTTCTCCGTGAAAGGACACAGCGTAACTTTATTTCTGAGCAAAAGTCAGCACTTAAGCTTGCAAAAGATGCATATGAGATAAGGAGAGAAAAACGTATGGCTGAAATAGATTCCGAAACTATACCAACTGATTGGTGCTATTCCACCCAAAAACTCAACTACACTGAACGCAAAAAAGCCGAAATGAAGGAAAAATATCTCAAGCAGCGCAGTTCAACCTTTACATATTCGAGCAATTTTATTAGCCTTAGTGTTTGTCTTGTGGATAGCGATAAAGTTGAGAGAGATGAAAAGGAAAGGAATAGAAAAGCTTGGATTACCCCTGAGGGATTTGTATATCCCGCACCCAAGTCCCAATTAGAGTTTAATCGGCACCCGAAGAGACCTAGTGACAGCCGCATTGCTATTTTGCATGAACCGTGGATTGAAAATGAGTGTACAGCTAATATAGTTGATTCAAGTCTTGACCGGAGTGATAAGGTAAACTCAACAAATAGAAGTATGAAAGATTTAGATTTCAAAATGATCGATTTATTTTTTATATTCCTTCAAGATAATATTTCAATTCTCTAAAATATGATTTCTCTTATCAATCATCAAATAACAAATTTCATTTTTTTTAACTATACAGCCTCTCTTTGAATGTATGCCATCCAACGGAAAAATGATTTTTGGTGGGTTGACTAAACCTGTCTTTAGTCGACCCTATGACGGCGCTGTAATGGATAAAATATGGGGTAAATTGCCCCGGGGCCCGATAGTCGAGGGTTCGAACTGCCCTGATAATTCATTCTTCACCAGCATCCATATTGCAAATTTTAATGTCGATGAGCAAGAACAGACTAAAAATGCCATCCACAAAGAAAAAGAGGTAATGATGGATAAAGTACTAGTCGACGACGTTCACTTTCACGTTGGTGGATTCAACGTCAATGACAAGCTTTGTCAGATAGATAGGACAAAAGATATACTACACGGCAGAGCAATAAAGAAATCATGTAAAATGGTTCGAAATATTAATCTTCCAAGTGGAAAAATTATTCCCTTTCCAAATCCTCCAATTAGTGCACTTGCTTTTGAGCCCTACATTGATGGGAGTATTCGTGAGAAACTCATCTTGAGGAATAACAAATTTATCAGCAAGTATAATGATAAAGTTACTGATTTTGTGAAGTATGTACACAGCGATCGAATGAAACCGAAAAGTCAAACCTTTACCTCAAATCGTCATGTGATTAAGCCAGTTAGCACAAAGGAAATGGTTGGTGCAAGGTGGAAATCGGCTTTAACTAATGACCAGAACCAAAATTAGTCCTGGAGTAAGTGTGAAAGACTAGTTATAAAACTTAAAATTTCAAAACGCAGATTAGTGTAAATGAAGATGTTGATAAGTGTAGATAAGATATATATATATATATATATATATATACATATATATAAACGTAAATAGTTAATATTTTTTCTAGTATTTTTGCTCAGCATGTGCATTCCGGTTGAATATTTGAAATATCATAAAAATATAATAAATCATGCTAGTCCAATTATTTGTAAGAAATAAAGTAATGGATTCATGTAAACAATTTCAATTGCATTTATTTCAAGCTTAAATTTTAACAAGTAAAATCGAAGACTATTTCATGATTTCATTTCAGTGACATAAGGTAGTTGAGATTTAATTTTTTCGTCACATTAACCTGGATACGACTCGAATAAATTTTGAAATATACAATCTAATTCAAATAAATAGTTGCAAGAAGCCCAGTTAAATGTAGCTAACATAAAACAAGCTTTACTAGATTGGAATAAAAAACTAAGTCGAAATAATATATTTTACAAAAAATTAAAACACAGTCGAACAAAGTTGCCTTAATGCGATTATATGTTATATTATGATAGTATTCATATAACTAAATTTCAAACCGCACCACATACACCCTTGCAATAATCCATCTCTTCGGGCACTTTAATAATGCCGAAGACACTTGTCTACCCCAAATTATACTATCATATCCTGAAAAGAGGGGATTACGATGGGGTGCACCCACAAAACTTGAATGTTTCGGGGGAGATAGGGATGTCACTTTTTCCTGGTGAGCCCTATGTGTCCGAAGTTCATGAGAGCTTCTCGAGCCGTGGAAGGGGGTAGTCTAGCTATTGCATCCACACCTCTCTGGACATGCCATTGGGCTAGTTTTCGGCTTCGCTCTACGGCATCAGTTCGCATCACGTAACCAAATGCAGCCTCTTTGTCCCCCGGCTCCTTAAACCTTCGCTTGATTATTGGTCTCAACTCTTTTATCTGAATAGAAAATAAAAAAAACACTATATCATACATGTAAGTTGCAAAGAACACATTCTAAAATATCCAAATACTTAAAAGACCAATTCAAATAATTGGGATAAATTACTGAAAGGTTGCACTTTTTGAAAGCTTACATAGGAAGGATAGCTACTAATGCTGTCAACAAATTCTCGTTCAAACTAGATGTGCTGATTTTTTTAGTTAACTAAATTTGCTAACCAAGCTCCAATATTCATAACTAGAGACTCATCCAAAAGATAGTTGGCATGAACACTGTGGGTTTTAACCTCTAGTATACATAAAATATCTATCATTTTCTCAGCTGCACTGCAAATCATTTAAAAGTTCACGTCCATATTTCATTGCTCTTCAGGTCTACACTTTTCTTCAAAGTTTTACGAATGACAATTTAACACTTCAGATCGATTGTGACCTTTCATATCCTAATAGCATATCATATTTGACTCTATAAATTCTGTCCCAGGTGAGGCATCATGCGTCAATTTGTATATTTCTATAAATGACATTTCAATATCTGATTCTCTTCCAGCATTGAATCTCGAAACAGTTATGCTGCAGTAAAGATAATCTAATATTGGAAATGCATCAATCCACAGTGTGACTTAACTAGAGTCATCATTAGATTTAGTAAGGCATCAATGCAAATCCTATGATTACTTGCAGCGATAACATCAAAATCACTGTTAACTAATTCCCATGGCATTTCCGATACATCATTCAATGCAAAAGGAATATATTTATAAGTCGAACTGCCAATTGCAATTTCAGGGTCAATTATAGCATTTCAGTGGTCACAAGATTTACCCAAGATAGATGAGCATTTGATATGCTTCAAGTCAGTTATTATGTAGGTCAAAGATCCGGGAAGCTCTAAAATATTAACATTCCAACAGAAATTGCCCAAGCACTAAAATAATTCTATGTTTTGACTTGCAATATTTTAATATTCCAACTGAAATAGCATGATGATCAAGTAAGAACTATTCAAGTTAAAATTGTTGTTATATTGGAACTGTTGTGCCATACAAATATTGTTCTCTTCAAATTGTTGACTAGCTCTTCAACATTTTGCAGTTTCGATTACAATAACTTCTTGTTATGTCTGGGGGATGATGATATAAAATAAAAAAATGCAATTGTGCGATGAGTACCTCTTCTGCTGCATAAAGCAGCGGTGCCGTGGCTAAACCCAGGGACATGTCCGCCATTGCAGGCTTACCCAAAACTTCGGCTGCAGCTGTAACATCCAATATATCGTCAATTATTTGAAAAGCCAATCCCATGTGATATCCATACTCCTCAGCTGCAATTGCAACATCAGAATCAAAAGAATGACCCCCTAGTATAGCAGCTGATTTACACGCACTGCATATCAGGCTTGCAGTCTACCAGAAAATATACAAATAAGATATGACTCGTTTGTATATGAAAATTGCCCAGTTATGGAAACCTACAGGATAAAATCAATAAATTTCAAAAATATAGCTGTATCCCCTAAATATATGCTGATTCTATATGCCGACACAAAAAAAATAATTTATTCGTGAATTATGCTTTTTTAAACCATTCCAAACCTACAAATCAATAAATTTCATTGAAACCATCCAGGTCATGAATGCAACATTTTTAATGGCAGCTATCGATTGTATAATTAAAATAGCCAAAAATATGTGCACTTTATTACCAGTACTTGAGATGCACAACATGTTAAACCAATCAGCACTATACGATAGACATATTCATGCTAGAGGAAATTTTTCACTGAGTTACACAAATATCTTCATCTCCTTTTAATTTACATGCAATAGCATAAGCTTTTGTGATGAGTAATAAAACCAGCATATCTGGACAAATTTCAGCTAGAATATATGCGAGTCACGGTGACCACCATAATACAATTCTTAATTTGACATTAGTTTATCTTGCTCAGGAAGCATGCAGCCGCAGAATGCACAAAAAAATATCTACCAACAATAGCTCTTTTTTCATTAGCCTTACTATAAATATACTAATAATATGCAATTCACGCTCAAACTATTCAGGATATGAAAATATTTATAGTCAAGTTTCAAATTTAACAGTTACAAAATTTAGAATCGGAAGCAACATTATTTGTGGAAAATCTTTTAAATTAAAATCTGTAATACTCTTGCTAGCATATATATAAATTTAAAATTTGTCAGAATGTAATTAGCTGAAAGCTCTAGAGGATAGTAAATTATTTATACCTTGTAATATGATTTTTTTAAGTAGACAGACATGTCTAGCAAATCGTTAGGATTGGACTGGAGTTGCATAATTTCTCCTTGGACCAGCGAATCCAAAGCTGTTGCCATAATTTCAACAACTTCAACATTTTGTAATCGTGCCAGTAAAACAGAAGCTCGAGCAAGCAAATAATCGCCTGCCAATACGGCAACCTTCACATATACGTAAATTTATGAGAATTATCTTATTCTCTCAAATACAATGTCAAGATATTGTAATTGAATAATAAACCCACTACATGCTATATCTGAATACTATTCATATTCTAAAATAAATTACCTCCTGGAAAACTTAGATTTACATAGCTGCACTACGATGAAAATAGAAATTTATATTTCAGAGCTCATTTATAACTATTAAGTACCAAACTTAATTTCATTGCTTATATTAATATTTTGTATGAAAGCTTTAAAAGAAGGCTCGCTGAATTTCATCCACCTCATTTACTATGCCTAAGTATTCTAATCCAGTACCATTCTTTCCTATGAGACTTGTTCTCAAACAAATACTAAATGCTTTGAAATGCACAAATTTATTGACAAACACTGTTTCATGCTAGGGAGAGGATAAGATAAGTGAAAATTGTCAATATTTCAAAGTTTGACGTGGATACGGACAATCAAAACATTGAAACTAAAAATTAAAAAATGGTATACTTTTTTAGCCCATGTAATGAAATACGAGCAAGCGAATGTGCTCAAAATTGAATGAATGCAACGCATTGAATCCTTTAGCAGATTGTATCAACAGGAAAGTTAATGAATTTATCACATTTTTTGCATTCAGAGCTCTGACATTTGTGTTCTATAATGCATATTTTAAAGTAAAAATTTACTCATGTACACACTTGATGCAACTGAAACTTTGCTATATATCATCTCTTAAAATCAGCAAGTAAAACTATCAAAATGGTCAAAGAGTAAAATTTTTTATTGTTTCTGAATAAAGATATTTTATGCAGGCACTGGTCAATATTCATACCTTGTTACTATAAAGCTTGTGTACTGCTAAGCCGCCTCGGCGAGTCTCAGCTTCGTCCAATACATCATCGTGAATAAGAGATGCAACATGAATCATTTCAGTGATTGTACCGAGCTGACCTTGTTTCTTGTATGTGAGACTATTTCGTTGAATCTCATACGGATCCATGGATACCGCTCTAGAGTTGATATTTACAATTTATTAAGTGTACAAGTACAATGTTATGATTTAAGTGGCATTTGCTAACAAAATATTGTGCAAAATAAAAGTCACTAATACATCCTCTAATTTTCACGTGAGTGATGAAGTAACTGGCACATTTAAGAGTATAATCGATCATGTAAATTGACTTTTTAGTTCATCATTCGTATATTTTTCTCAAAAGCTAATTGTTCAGCAAAATTGTTGTAAATGAAAAAATATCTTTCCTCTCGAATCACCAGATATATTGCATAAATCTAGTTATATATGACGAAATATAGACACAAAATGAATAGGCGTTTGTTTTTACTAACACTAAATAAAATGTACCTGGACATGAGGCAAACGACAGTAGGGCGAAATCTTTTTCCATGTCGTTTCTCGAAGAAGTGCTTAGCTGCCATGGAAAGTACAGGGTGCTGAGTATCCACGAGTTCTTTGATACTGTCGCTGAATGGCGAGAGGTCATCTTTCACTAGATGAAAGGGGTCAATGTTAGGGAATGGAGCTTCTTTTGATGCGTCGATTATAATGCTATTACCATTCAGAGTAACATCGGATTCAGTTTTGGCGGGAATTGTGGCATATACGTTAAATGCAGGTTTAAGGTCAAGTGCAGCAGTCAATGCGTTTCGGCGCAGAGTTTGTCGTGTTGATCGTTTCCGTCCATTATTACTGAACTTTGAACATGATAGGTGATTTGTAACTCCAAAACCCTTATTGAGAATAAAAGCTGTCCTCAAGGATGTTCGAGAGCATAATTTTGTAGCACCAGTAAAGCTGACCAATGCAAGCACACTCAACACATAAAACAACGATTTAATGCTATGTTCCATAACCTCTAACTATAAAATTTGAGCAAAATGTTTAGTTCCTTTCCCTACAGTAGAATAAAAGGAATGATAACATCCATAAGCAAATACCTAGGTCAGAAAATTTATGTGATTCGCTGCATTTACCTTGACTCAAACAAGAATCGGAAAAAGAATATCAATCAAAAATAGAGATAGGTTGCCTTAATTTGCTTGATTGACTACTACTTTAACTATAGTGATGAACTTGTTTATTTATATCTTTGTCAGCAAATTACTAAATCTGACTACGCTGCGCAATGCAATTAAATTCATGTTTTATGTGACAGACAAAATCATTTACGGGCTCAATAGAGTTGAATCGTGTAAACGGATACAGAAAAATTTTAAATCTGACTAAGAATAAATAAGACTGATGCATATATCAATATCCTTCGCTTTTTCTCCTCAACATAATTCCAAAAAGAGTCATTGATGTCTGCTCCTTTCAGCAGCATAGTAATGAAAGAACAATGCGCCTACTGCCAAAAATTTGTAATCGCAGACTAATAGTTATCATGAAGAAAACAGAAAAGACAAGCATGGATAAATTCACAAACATTCAATGTAACAACTGCAATACTTAATGATCATAATTTTACGGTATCAGCTGATTTAAGCAGTAAGAACAAATCGAGAAGGTGGTAAAAGATTCAACTCAAAAGTTATAATCGCGATGGTAATTTTTGGACCTAATAACAGGATATGAAAGTTGGCAGAATCATGCAGGCAAATTAATAATTTCGATATAACAAGCATTTTAACTCTAAAACAGATTGTAAGATGCAGTAAAAAAAATCCAAAAATATACAAATCAGCCTATTCCTTTAATTTTTGACAATTTAAAATCTGAAACTTTTCATTTACTATCAATGAACTTCTTAAAAGCATAATCTAAATGACTGCATCATAAATAGCTAACACATGTGTCAGGCACATGCCAATCGAAACAAGAAATAGTATCAAAGGTTAGATGTTGGACAAAGGTTTATCCAATGCAGAACAAACAAAAGGGAATAATACTAGGTAAACAAAAAAAGAAGAGATTGTGCAAGAAAATGTGTACTTTATTGTAGGTGTTTCCAACATTGAGCATCAGAAACAAAATATAGTATCAACTAACGGCCAATGCCGGATATTTGCAATTGACATTAATCGAACTACAATATAATATATGTACATTTAAATCTATTGTACAAATCCTCAGGAATTGCCAATGCAAAGGAAATATGTATCAGTTCTGTACGTGCAACTATAACTAGTCAAGTGTTAGGAATTAACTTCCTAAAGAGTTAATTCTCTTTATTGCTGCGTACATACTTCAAGAAGATTCGTATAACTG
>JAULBW010001893.1:0-26211 GCA_032358265.1 Vaucheria bursata | reverse complement strand
ATGTACTCTTTGATACCTGTTAGGAATCAATCTGCCTAGGGGTTCATTCTGCTTTTGTAGCTGCAGTAAGTTTTCATCGAAGTATTTGTGATATTTCCAGTAAATTGGCTACAGGGATACCAGTAGGGTAATAGTTAGTTATTGTTACATTGATGAAGCTATCTCACTTCTATCTGCACAATTAGCACATAATAAATATACCCATTTCTGTCACAGTTTCTTGTGTTTTGCATTTCTAGCAACACACCTTCTTGCAGATGACATTGGCAATAGAGTAAAAAATGCATTGATCATATTCACTTGCAATATAAACTTGCTATGTTCTACAGAAGTTTGGTAAAAAGTTGAAAGTGCTCTTGGCTTCATTTTACTTGTGCATGAAATTAAGTATAATTTTCAAAAGTAGTATTTTTTGTAAAACAAACCTTGAATAAGTTCCCAGGCAGTATATGGTACTAAGGTCAATAATATACTCTTTTTAGTTTGTGGTCACATTTTTTCTTGAGTTCACTATTGAGTTTTATGGCTTACTCTAATGCTACCATTGCTGACGTATCAGCATGAAACAATTTGAAAATTTCAAGTAACCTGCGTTATCTTCTTGAAATTGTCTGCTAAATACATTTTGAGAGGCAAACAATTCGAGCCATTTGATTTAAAGTTATGAATGTGAAAACCAAATCAATCTCTGTAGGTTCGTAACTGCGCTCAAATATTAATACTTTCCAGTACTTGTAAAAAGGCATTGATCTAAAAAGTAGAAAAATAATGTTAAGATTCAATTTGTTAAAAGACATCTCCTTGAGTGAGACTCAATCTTGTGCTAGGTATATTCCATCACAAAGTTTCTTACAGCTTAGGCCACTCTTCCATGAGATCCCTAATTTTCATTTTGTTCTTTACAATACCTACCAAATATTTAAAGCAAAAAGATTATACTTGATCTTTTGAGAGCTGCTGAATTTTGAAATATGCACCGTTAATCGATCTAATTGGAACATGCAGAAAAATCTATAGTGGAGTTAACAGTCAAAATATTTTTTTTGCTAAGTACGTTCAACTTTAATTCTGAAATGCAGTTTTAATTTTTCAGTGATTCAGATTTGCTTTAGGTGTAGTCTGGCAAAGTCGTATCTTCTATTTAAATAGCTGCTTTCCATTGCAGTATCGTTCTGTTTGTTGGCAATTCAGAGTATGACTATCTCGACGATATTGAAAACGCGTTAAACGACAAATCTGGAATGTCGCGCAGATTGGAATCTTGTGACTACGAAATAATAGCTGCGGTTAATCTCGTTATTGATGACATTAGAACGAAAATACTACGCTTGAATTTTTGCCTTGCACAATCTCAACATCACGAGGTGCTGATATATTACGCTGGACACGGCCTTGTGCACAACAATGAGCATTATATTGCAGGAGGCCGATATAACGAAAAAGCACAATATCTTGACGACAAAATCGATCTTAAATGTCTATCTGTGGACTCAGATATTGTTAATTGCACCTGAAGAATACGTGCACCCCAGGAGAAAACTCGTTCACTTGTCGTTATTCTCGACGCGTGTCGCTCGAGAATTAATCCGCTCGATTGAGGAACAATATCAGACTGAAGACTATTTGTTCCATTGAAACCGCACCATGATTTTCATTTTAGATTGTTCGTAAACTTAAATTCTAACTAATCTTTAGGCTCTGCACGACGGTACCAGCAACTCAAACATTGTTGAAATATTATTGAATGTATCAAAATTGTTTATAAAAGATGCAAACTTAAAAATCAAAGTAAATCAAAACACAGCAGAGATATGTGTTTTATTCATAGCTAACTTGGTGCTCTATTTTCCTTGTTCAGAATATTTTTGAACTTGGAGAGAGAGTGTTTGTTGATACAATATTTATTGCAAACAGAATGGCAAGTGATTGAGCAAATGCATATAACAGCCTGTCATGCAAGTAAACTACACCAATTTTTCCAGTACCCGTTAATACAGGTAATGTGAAAATTTAAACTAAATTTATTTGGTAAGATTTTTTACTATCAGTAAAAGTTTTACGGTTTATGTATTAGATTAAAATTTTTTTCCATCGGCCACTCATCAAATTTAAAATTAAGTGTTTTGGTCACATCATGTTGGCCAATATTTTAATTTTTAACCATAACTTGTGCGCAATTAAATACACGCATCTTAATTATATTGTTCATTTCCATGGTGCTATGCATTATATAAGGATTGTTTCATGTTTCATTTTTGAGAATGATAGTTTTTTCACCATTGACTTCTAAATTATAAGTAAATTGGGCTTTTGCTGATATTGTGTATCGGGGATTGTTATTGACTAAATGAATGAAATTTGCTTGAAAGTACATATGCACGTCTCAATGAATATATTAGAATTAATTTTATTTTAAATTTTTACCTCACTCTACTGGAATGAATTCAAATTGACAATTCTTATCTTCAATGTAACTTCTATATTGAATCTTTTGCAACAAAAACATAATAGGTTTTGTTACTAAAACAGCAATATTATTGTTTCTTTATGTAAAACAATGATGGTCATTAAAACTATGCTATGATTGATGCAGTAGTTCATTTTTCAAAATTACCTCAAATCATTTATCATACGATTTGAATTTACATCCTATTCTTAAAATCTGCTCAAGCATTTATTGCCCTAATGATTCAATCAATATGTATTATTACTGCAGACAATTCCTAAAACTTTTAAAAAATTACTAGGCATCCTGACTCTTTTTTTGTCAGCCAGATGATACTTTCAACACTGAATTGCCTACGCTCCAAGAAAAAAACAAGGTACCTAAAAATGAAACTGTGAACTCTTTACAAACTTGGCCTCTATTGTTAAATTTGAAATGGTATGTTTACTGCCTAAAATATGATCTCTAAGAAATTTCTTATTGTTCATTTAAGTTTTATTTTCTACTTTTTTCATTGGTGGCTCTGCTGATACCAGAGTCACTGGTGGTGCCACTAAGCTCTGCTGCTCACTAATCTTATATTTTTAGAGATTCATGTTTTCTACTTTTCCTTTAAGGATTCTGTAGATAAAATCTTAATGTTCATTAAATATTACTTTTTTATGTTTAAACATAAATTTAATTATGTAGTAGGAGAGATGCAAATTTTGCACATTATCAGTTTAGTAAGATTAAATTGAGCAATACATTACTGTCACAGTATAAAAGAGCAATTTTGTATAGATGAGAAGCAAATGACATCAGTGCAAATGCTTATTTGTAAACGAATGCTTAACATTAATTTCGTTTAAATAGCTTTTCCTTTGCTTTCGTTCATTTTTTTTGTAAAGTTTGAAGTAGTATATATGTATTTATATTTTCTTAACATCTGCTCCAATGAGAGATTAAAAATTTAAGAGCAGAAATTCAAAGCCAAGAAGAGGTAATTTCAAAAATCTTATAAAAAGTTTTATTTTTTGACGTATTTGTTGGATAGCAGAATAGTTTGGATACTAAAATGTCCGTGTTTGAATTATTTGAACCCCTTTTTTTACTTAGTATATGCATGAATTAAAATCTTAGAATGATCATAGGAGTATATTTACTTAAGCTCGCATATTTATAACAAATCTTACATTTATTCTTTCAAGTATGCATCAGTATCTGAGATGTACTATTATTAAATAAAATTCTAATGTTATACTCAAGATTCATTATGTTAGAAAAGCCTTTTTTATGATAATAAGCCTAAGACTATCAGTTCAAATATCTATGCAAATTACCCAAGTTTTTAATACTACTTTTTGATGCAGGTGGCATAATTGTTTAAAATCTATATTACTATGCATGAAATTATCAACAGTACTCGCTTATAGAAATTATCTGTAAATTCCAAGCTAGGCAATACCTTGTTTGTTAGAAGTACACAGCTCACTTATTGTAATTTTAGACTCTTAGAACTAGATCATGCACATATGTACCTTTATGTCACTTTTTTTTCTACTGATTTTTAAGTCATGAAATATAAATATGGTATAAATGAATAGATATTTGTTTCTACACTGAATATTTCATATGAGTTATATGTATGCATGCATATATGAATTTGTCGGGTATATTACATAATACATAAATGGTCCATTTTCAATGAATTGTAAATATTTGATGATCAACACGTTGTGCATGTGAAACACAGTAGATTCAATTAATTTTGCTGATTTCTTTAAGTGGTCATTCAAACTCTTCAATGCTGCTAACATAAAACAAACATTCAGCGTCTTTAGGTTTTGAATGTACACATATAGTGAAGTTTATGAACAATACATTAAATCATAATGAAAGTAGCAAATATTTTTAGTATTGTAAATTTTGTTCTGAATTGCAGTTAAAAATACATATATTTTATTCCAGGGTGCACCAGTTCCAGATGGGCCCCCAAGAACGGTTAGCAAAACATTTTTCTTACCAAGCTATTTTTGGAATAAATGAATAGAATTGTATTCTGTAGCGAGTGCCGTAAATCTGTTGCTACTTTTAAATGTACCCTAGACAAACGTTTTCTTCAATTCATTTTTAAAATATGGTTCCATTTTTTTTGTGTTTTTACATGCAAAATGAGCAAATGAATTGTGCATACAAGTTTATAATTTATCCACATGAACTACTCAATATTTTAAAGTAGTAGTAGTTGATTATTCATTGAAGGTAATCCTGAAGTAAATATTTTACTTAAAATATATCTGATTTCAGATTATAATACATATATACGTAACTTCATTAAATAATTTAAAAATCCTACAATATTTGCAGCATTAGCAGTATACTACTTATTATTCTGAAAGAAGATATTTTTGTCACTGGACTGCTGAATATAAATTTTGATATTTGCCATTACGATGACTCACCATGTGTAGGCCAATAGGAATAATTGCAAATATATATTGTGCCTTTAGTGCTGTGTATTTTGACCAGGACAACTTCATTTATTTGTACAACTTTGGTTTTATTTTTCAGGTCTTAAAATTCAGTATTATGATGTAATTCAAAAATTAATTGACCGACTAACTTACTCTTAGAACTTGACTCTTTATTATCACAGAAATAAAGTTGTGGCTTTATATTAGTTTTTTCTCTCTCATCTCTTTTTTCATCTTATTTATAGACTTCATGTTTATATTCATTACTGCATTTTTTCGGTCAATGTATTATTTTTAGTTCGAAATTGTATAATTGATGTTTTTTTTATCGACTTAACAGCTACTTTAATCCCTAGATATTTGCCGCAAAATGAAATAATTTTCTTTTCTCAGCATAATCATGATAATGAACTCCAGCAAACTGAACGTGACAAGCTGAAGTTGGAGAATGAAAAGGTATATTTATGCGTATCCAATAACTTTTATTTTAGCTAAATTTCATATGTATTTGTTTCGAGGATTGATTTCATATAGCTGCTGCTGTTCTACTTCTTCTATTGGTAACTTGATGTACCTTTTTTTATTGCGTAATAAATAGGTGATATATTATTTATTTGCACATATTTCCTTGGTAGAAGTTTAATATGCCTTATTTTCATAGCTTAGTGCTGTTTAATTGTGCTACTACATGCTTATATTTTTAATTTGATACATAGAACTCTGTTTTTGTTATTGCATATTAGTTTTATTTGCTTGCATTGAAAATAGAGCAGTATAAAAGCAAAATAAATATTTACAGTTGTTGGTATGGCATAAATTATTGATAAATGAAAGTATTCATTTTCTTAGAAACTTTCAGCCTTTTAAAGCACTGAATTCAACAAAAACATATTTATCGTAAATCAAATCTTAATTGTGTGCATGCGTGCATGTATTTTCTGCAGATTCCGTTTCCGCCTAAGTAATATTTTATGATGATGAATTTAACCGAGAATTGTTGAAATTTCAACTGTTTATATCTAAAATTCTTCAGTTAACTTTCAATGCGTTTTTGTTATATTATTTTCAGTTTGAGCAAGAGTTTCAACTTGTACAGATAGAGTTAGCAAAATTTAGATTAGAAAAAAACAAGGTACGCTTCAAAATCATTTCGTAGACTAGGAAAAATAGTACAGTGAATAAGTCGCTTTACAGAGATATATTCAATTATCAATTGGATACTAATTTATCTTATGGACTTGATATTATTTTTCACAATATATATTATTATTATATCCTTTTTTTATTACTTAAATATCAGCAAATGTTATAGGTAATTTTTTGACTAAATACTTCCCTTCCTACATGTTTGTGATTTTGATAAAGTAAACAAGTATTTCAATCAAATGCAGTAAATCATCCTTAACTTTTCTATTAGAATTCTTCTCTGCACAGCAAGAGATATGCACTTGGGTTACCTCTCTCCTATAGGTTAATATGATATTTATGACCTACTTGACCAATTCTAAGTTAATGTTTGAGAAGTATCTGATGTGTTATTGATTTAGTTTATTGCAGTTTACATGCACTTGATATGAGTTTAAGTTTGCAATGTGATCATTTATGATTTTTTTGCAGTTTTAACTCTCTGGAATTGGTAATTCCATCAAAAATAAATTTCTTCTGTTCATATGATATAATGAATAGTACCTTATCTATGTATAAATATATTTATGTACAGTAGCTAATGATTTCAAAAAGTGAAGTCTGGCTTAAAATATATGAGAATTGATATCTCTTTGACTAATTTTTAATGAATATCTATCATTTTCACAGTAAAATTTATCATTAACGTTTTTTGTATTTTAATCTCAATTGTACTTCTCTTACCTCTTTAATTCACTCTTATACGTATTATTTCTTTAAAGTACTTAATTCCGAAATAATTTTTTTGCTTCTACTACATGTTAATGATGTGGTGTTTATTATACCTTTTGTATGCGAAAATGAAAAATATTGAATTTGAATGATGAATTCTTTGTACTGAATCATTGGTGTATTATTTTATAATGATTTTTTCATGAATGAAAGGTAAAAATCAGTGACATGAATATAATGGAAAAATTGCATGAAAGTACTCAAGGAGCACTTTGGACGAAAAATAAAGACAGATTAAGTTGGCAACTCAATAGCTGTACTTCTGAGTTTAGGGAGGCCTGATGGCAGGATTACATGTATTGATTTAACTTTCAATAATTTGATAGGTACATTGACTTTCAATGTTTATACATATATTTAATATATAAAATTGGTGACTTAAGTAGTGTATTTTCTTTAAAACATAAAATATATCGATTCCTTTTTGTTATTTGTAAGCCTTTTGACCGTTTCTATAAAGTAGAAAATGCTCTATTTTCTGAAGTGAATTAATAAATTTTTGCGCTAATATGCAATAAAGATTAATTGATAAATGTTTAAATATTAGTGAACTAAACATGTATTCTTTGTTAAAGTTATTAATATATGTAGGTTTAAATGGAAAAGTATAGAAAATTCCGAGTATTCTCCTCCTCAGACTTCAATGCCAAGTTAAATATATATCTATATATCCTAAAAAAATTAAATCCTTACATGAATATATCTGGATTGTTCACTTGATGATGTCTATAGTATTTTTTGACCTACATGAATGATAGTATCTGAATAAGACAATCGGTCCATAAAATGGTATAGATTTGATATATATATATATATATATATATATAAATATATATTACATTTGAAAGATATACTGATTTCAATTTTTTTAAACTGATTATAATTATGATTAATGTTTTTACCACCTCTTTTAGCAGCATGACAAAAAATCAATTATCAAGTTAATAATGAGCATACATTGTCTTGTTTATTTTCATCAATCAAATGGAAATTAATGTTAGCAGATTGAATTGATGAAATGTTTATCCTCGATTTGATATTTAATATGTAATATAACAATTCATTTAATATTTTACATTTGTTTCTTCATCTAAATTTTACTTTATAAGCAAATTATTTATGCATTTATAATCTTAAAATGTGCACTGGCTTTTTGTATTGAATATGCTGGAGAAAAAAATTATCTTTACATATTTATGGATGATTGTTACTTTAAGTTCTATTTGCTCCTTTATCCTTGTATCTTAATGGTTTACTTTTTAGGCCCAATACCACCAGAGCTTGGGAAGCTTTCTGGTCTTACTTACTTGAGCTTGGTTGGTAATACATTAGAAGGTAATATTAACATTTATTGTGCATCTGCACCGGATATTTTCATTTTTTCACTGATGGCTAAATTATAAATCTAATTTTATTGAAAAAATTATTTAGTGTAAAATGTTATTCCATTTTATAATATCTGTCATTCCTGCTGTTTGGTACTTGTAGTATTGACTAATTATAGAACAACTGGTAGCACAATAAGGAAAGAATCTACCTGCTCATTCAAATATTCAAAAATTGCAACAGAGATAAACTTATTTACGTAATGTGAAATAGATTTAATGTAAAGTTTACAAGAAATTTTCTTGGAAAAGAATATTTATCTTCTTTTTATACATAGAATATTTTTGTTATTAACTTCTGTATCTGACTTACATCTTTCACAGCATTTGATAATTTTCATGATTGCTTGGAAATCTACTTCACTTTGAAAATGTATCTGCAGGTTACATCTTTGTATTTGCCAATGATATTTTTGTTACTTTTCTTGCAATGCAGGTGTAATACCAGTGGAAACATGGATATTATCGAATTTGGATATTCTAGATTTGGCTACTAATCAATTGGTAGGTAAGCAAGTTTAACATACAAATTAGTTTTTTTTATCAATCTGCATGATTGTTGATTGTAGCACAACATTGTAATATAGCTGTTTATCAAGAAATGCTTAGATTTTCGATGGTGAAATAATTCAAATGAACCATTAACGTTTTATCATAACGAGAACTTCCATGCATTGATGATGATTTTGACTTTGTTAACGATGAATAAATTCATCCATAAGCAGTGTCGAGTCTAGAGATTGAGAAATATTTGATTTCTCTTCAAGCATGTAGGCTAGTAAGCAATATTAACATGGAATACCTGTAGTAGGTGACCTGTAGTGTGTTTAGATTTGCTTTTGATTTTTTAATGAATATTATTATTTTTGGTGTTCCAATTTTTAAAGTAATTATTATTTTATTTTGAAATATATAATATTCTTTTTCTTCCATCATCATGATAAAAGTTGAGTACCGATGAGTTCCAGTAACCTAACAAATTTGAAGAGACTGTTACTTTAGAGTAACCGGCTTACAGGTGATTATTATTCTTAAAAATTTGCCCATGTATTTGAAATTTTAGTATTCAAGTTCTTTTCTGCTAGTTTTTTCTAATATAATTTCCTTAATTTTAAACACTTTTTCCTTATGAATACACCAGTACCACCAAACAAGCCAATATACCTTTTCATTCTTTTTTTACCTTCCAGAAATGAAGGTCAATAATACTGTGGAGTTATATTGTAGTGTTTTTTTAGGGCAAAGTGTGTTGATACGTTTGCTCATAAATTTGAAAGAAACAATCAAACATTGTTGTTGAAAATAATATTATGATCAAATTTTAAGCTCAATTATTATATAATTGATTTATTTTGTTCTAATGTGCCAAATTTGCTCAATTGAGAATATTTTTCAATGGTAACAAGTTGTTAACAGCTAAAATTCGAAGATATCAGAACCTAAATGAAATGATATTAACTGATTATATATGATGTTATTAAATTGTTACTTTTATTACAATGTAAACTAAACAATCAAAATTTAATTTATAGTTCAAAGTTTTTTTGGGGGTAAACTCTGCCAAACAATATATTTATTTATATTTGTTCTGGGTAGCTGAAATATGTTCATTTTTTTCCATCATAATAATTACTAATGCTCTCATTATTTTTAATCTTCTGGGAATATAAATATTTATTCTTACAAGAGCAGTGATAGATAAACTTTGTGGTAAAAATGAACGTGCTAACTACATTCTGACTAAAACATATTATTGATTTATTCAGAAGACTACCCAGTAATAAAAAATAAATTTCCGAAATATTTCTGCGTAAAATCATAGGTGGTCCTCCCATAATTTCAGAATGTTATAGTATGTTTCATCCACAGAAGTCAGTCTAAAAGAAGTGTCTTTTAATTTATATTTACTTGTGTAACTATTACCGTATAGTATGACATGTGCATAGGTCTCATGTTGAAATATATTAATAAATATTGTGTACTTACCACTTTTCAATTTTACTAAGAAATGATAGCTATATAATAGGTTAACATCAGAAATAAAATTGCAATTTATTTTTAAAGTTCTTTTTCCATTTTGTCTTTCTTATCACTGATTTGATTAGATTTTAAACCACGTTTTATATTTGTTCAAGTGGTGGCCATTTGGAAGCCAATGATCAAGTTATCGCAACTTTAGAATTGTTATAGTAGCGTCCTCAAACTAAATTTTTAAGTTAGGAAATTTACTCGAAATAAAACGTCTACAAATGCATGTGTAAGGATGTTTGATATAATTCGTATGGAAGAAATTGCATATTTTAACACTTACAACTGTGGAGGCATCTTCCAGCGCTGGTCTGCCTGTAAGATTTATTTCAGTTTATACCTGCTCTCTGGAGTTTTTATTGAAATTATTTAAAGTACGTAAATATCAGTAACTTCATTCATAAGAGTAAGTGGTGCTGCTTTTAAAGTGTTGGAAAAAATAACAAAAAATGGAATTCAATATTGAGTTTTATTATAGTACAAGATTCTTTGTTTCTCTAATTAGTTCATTTGATTGGCATTTGTTCTCCTCTATATTCATCCTTTTAGTTTTTTGGACCATTTGCTTGTCACATTGAACAAGTTAAAAAGTAGTGAGGTATAACAAGTTCTTTATAGAACAGTATAATGCCGATGGCTATATCCGCATGAGCTTCTTCCTAGGATCATACCTTCAGCATTTACATGTTAATGTTCAAAATTTGTTATAGATATTCCCATCATTATTGAAAATATTTTAATATGACATGTAAAACATCTTGCTGGTATTTGAACCTTTATGCACTCATCCCAGAGTTGGACAGTTAACTCAGCATAGTTTAAGTTTATTTCAAGATTAACCACTTTACAATGATCCAATGTTAGTCAAAGAAGCAGCTCTAGATAATTATATTTTGGCAGTTAAGGTAAAATTGACAGGAGTTGGTTGTATGTGGAACTGCAAAGTAGCATGCTTATTCCAAGTTTCTTTTCTTGGAAATGTTAGGGTTTAAAGTAGAATTAAGAACTAATTTGTTTACAATTAGTTCTTAAGGGAGTTACTCTTTTAAGAGTAATTTCATTATCTGCATCATTTTGTGACTCTCCAGATGGATTGGTGCCTAGACTTTGTTTGTTGTGTTGCTATGTTTCATATTCACTTTCAGCAATGCAAATTATGTTTGCATAGTGTTACTGCACTTTTATAGTCCTGTCTCCTTCTTGTTACTATCGTGTCTGGTACATTCATAACAGGTAGCAATTGGGTTAGTTGTCCATTCCCTCATACTTTTTAGAAAGTTATGGTTTGGTACTGTAAATAAATATGCTTAAAAAACCATCTTAAACAAGGCAAGAATGTGGGAGAAATGTGAGAATTTTTTTGCCAGCAAAATTCAAACATGCGGGAGTGGTTAATGGGTGAGGTTAGGGTTGGAGTTAGGGTTTGAGTCACAGGTTCAAGTCCTACCCAATGTCAAAAAGCTTTTTAACTTTTTTTCATTTGTCTTATATTGTACAAATAAGATTTTCTACTGTAAAACAATGATAATTTTTTCATGTCCAGAATTCTTTTTCATAGTTTTAAGAGGAACTTTTTTACTACAATGAATGTATCTAAGAAATAAATTATTTTAGATTGTATTAAAGAGTTTTTAAAATAAAACAAGTATGCATAATACCTATTTATAGTTTTTTTTGAAGATGGGGCATGTGATTTATATCATAGAAGAAGGGGGTTTGAGAGTGTAGACCTCAATAGGGATCATAGGGAACAAAGTCCCCTCACATGAGTAATTTATATGACCTCTCATTACTTGGCAACTACAGTAGCAGAAATAAAGTCTCTATTTGTCTTAAAAACTGTTTTGATAAAGTATGAAGTACAACTTTTAACGGTTATTGTGATATATATTTTAAGTACCAGTAGAAAGAGATGATATTACTTGTTACAATATGAGAATGAAAGGCAAATAAGGAAAAAAGTAGTAAAGTATACATAAAATATATGGTATTATGGGTAGAGTCAACTAAACTGGTATGAGATATATTTTACTTCTGAGAGGCAGATGCCTTTGAAACAGAGAAAAAGAGATTGAAGTAGTTGGATTTCAGGTTAGGGTCAGGGTTTAGGCATGATAAAACACTTTTTGTTGATCCATCAGAATTCGGAATATGTTTACAAGTGTTTTGATGGAAAAATAAGTAACTCATTGACTGACCCATAAAATGATGAGTAAGTTTTCAAGTGTTTTGACAGGATTTAGCATTTGTAGTGACAATGCAGGGAATAAAAAAAATTATGTAGGTGGAATTTAACCAATCAAATAAATATTTTTAATGTGTAGTAAACTGAATCCTACCAGTTGATTAAATATAGACGTATTAAACCAATTCAAATAAAGTGACTAGTGCAGATCAGATAGGAGCTGCATAACCCATAGTAAGCTTATGAGAAGAAAACATAAGTGACATTTAAAAGCAGAATCACAGAATGTGCACCAGTTACTTGCAATGGTTGGTACAGCAAATTACAGCTAGCCATACCATTTTATGCATGTTTAAGTTAATGTTGAATACTGTGAGAAGCATGCAATTTGATATGCTGGCCAATATTTAAATATGCAGTTACAAAATAGTTTTCTAGCTATTGAAGTACTCTGACACTTTTCCTCACTTCTATTTTGCACACTATAAATTATTAAAAACTTGACATGATGCAACAAAATTACTTTAAACACTTAGAGCAAAAAAAAATTCTATGGTGCAAAGCTCAACTGTAGAATTTTAGACATTAAAGCTTAGATATAACAAATAGACTCAATGGTACTGACAGATTCAAAATTTACTATTTTAAAACTATAAATGCACAATTCAGTCTCTGTAAATAAACTACATTTTTTATAACTCTAAAAAATTAGAAAGTGCAGAAAATGGTAAAATGCACCATCAATTAGAAAAATGCTGTTTCAAAACAATTTTGAAAAATAAATTTAAGATGATGCTATTGAAATACTGTACATGTATAGCCAACTAGTCAATAGAAATATGGGCCATAATAGTGCAACCATACAATAAAAAAAGTATGTTTAGGGTTTGAGGTTAGTGCCAGGATTAGTTTTTGAGGTCAACTTCTTTTGAAGACTTTTCATTTCAGCTCTTTTTTGAAGTTGCTGCATGACTGTACAAATAGTGGGTGATAAATATGTCATTTAATGATAGCATGCATTTTGTCTTTTTTTTGCTTATGTAAGGTTTTCTTATTGCCAAATTAAACATTTTCAATAAGTTCTCCAGTATTTTTTGAAAAAATAACAATTACTTTTGGCATAGGTCAAATTTTCACTGTAACTAAATCAAAATATACTTGAGTTAAATTCTGGTTGGCAACACTAAGTGGAAGAACTGAATTTAAATGACAGTTAAGGTTTTGTATATGTACCACTTTTGATATCTTTTACAGACAGGGCTAGCCATCCATTATATGATAATCTCTTCCTTCATATTTATACTGTCTACTTGACATTACATTTAGAGTGTATAAGGAAACTTTTGGTGAAGTACAGTAATACAAAGTTTCTAAAACTAGTCTGAGGAAGTTTTATAACAAAGTTTAATGGTGTTAGGACTACAACTATGCCATAGATCCGCATGTTCTAGAATATCCTATACTCTATGTTCTGTTTCATATATTTTGAAGACTCTTCACAAAAGCAGCCAATGGGATATTGTTCTATTCTTATTTTTGTAACTCTTCATGAAAACAGCCAATGGAGATTTTGTTCTATTCTTACTTTGATGACCTTTCACAGATTAGCCAATAGGGAATTATTCTGATGACTTTTCACTGATCAGCCAATGGGAATTTGTTCTTATTCTTGACGACTCTCCACAAATTAGCCAATGGGAATGAGGCTAGTCATCAAATTCAAGCTAGTCATCAATTATTCTTTTATATTTCATCTTCATGTTTTCTTGTCATTAGTGGAAACACATTCACATACACTCATATATCTCTTAACTGAGATACATATAAAGTTAATACACTTGCATTCCATTATTTCTCTTGTTTTCTCTCTTGCTGTTATCCATCTTTCCTGTTCTGTTCTTGTTTCTTCAATCCTTTTCTTTTTTTTCTTGCAAGTCTTGACAAATGGTAAACATTTTTTCTAGTAGCAGTACTCTTTCTACTTTTTTTCTCTCTTTACAGTGAATTGTTAGCCCTAGTAAATAACTCAACATATTAAATTCCAAGATCTAACTGTAGAAAAGATAAAACAAAGACTGGCCAAAGACAGAGCAGAACAGGAACTATAATGCGTAGTATATTTACCAGACTGAACTACAAGACTGCTAAGGTTATTTGCAGAATTAGAAGTGAATCTTCTAATTAATCAAATTTATAGTTTAAGTTCAACAATTACTCACCATAAATTTTTGAAGTTGAAACATGACTTGCCTCATTTAAATTTAACATATTCAACCAATTTTAGTCTATATTGGATGCAGCAACGGTAACATGAATATCTTACATTGAAAATTCATCACTAAAACTGCCATGTAGTAAAAAGCCTTGCGAAGTGTTTTGTACCATAATATTATACTGAATATTCCTTCTGATTTATTTTAAAACATCTGAGCAATCTGGAAAAGAAAGTTTTCTGTTACAGTGGCAGTGTTTTCAAAAATGTATCAACAGTTTTTGACTCTTTTCTTTGATGCAAACGTTTCTTGTTATAAATGTGTAAGCAAGCAAGATTCAAAACAGCAAGGAAGTATATTTTAAACATACATAATTGTGTTGCTAGAAGTGAATATACTTTGTAGCAACACACAAATCATAATCCTAACCAGTGACTACAGCCTGATATATTGAACATTTAGTTGCCTTAAAACTTCTGTAGAATTTTCCAGCTATGACATGAATTTAACCATCAACAAGATAATTCCTAACAAATGCCCCCCTAGATATGGAATTTGGTGTTGAAATGTAACAGGTCTTAAAGTCTTGAGCCAAGTGCTCACAGTTTAATAAATTTTCTACCAGTTCCCAACTGTTTTTGTTCACTGAGTACCTTTTCCAAGATACTAAGAATTTCCACTTACATCTTTCACATTTTGCATCAAGGATATCATCAATGTAACAATTGTCTTTCAAATCTAAAATAATAGGAGGTGAATGTTGTTCCAATGACCTGTTCTACATACTTTTAGGAGGATGTAAAAAAGATACATGAAAAACGTTGTGAAGTCTTTTCATAGAGTGCGGAAGCTGTAATTTGTAGCATGCTGGATTTACTTTTTTGATGATCTTAAAAGGTCCCAACTTCTTCCAATCTAGCTGAATAGATGATCTTTTGGATTTGAAAAAATGTCTATCAAGAGAAACTTATTTCCCATTCCTAAACTCCAAATAGCAACATTTACCATCTACAAATTGCTTAGCAGTATCTTTAGCATGTTCTAGTTCATGACAAAGATACAAGATGGAATTGTTTAAATCTGATAAGTAACAATGTAGAGTTGGGAGAGATTCAGGAATAATTTTAGTAGACCAATCAATAGCAGGGTCAAATCCACAAGTTGCCTTGAACAGACTTATATCAGTAGATGTATCATGATGTGAATTGTAACAAAGCTCATCTTTTGGAAGGTTGCCAAGCCAATTAGTTTCTTAAAAGTTGGAATATGTCCACAAATATTGCTCTGGTACTTGGTTTATCCGCTCGATCTGACTGTCAGATTGTGGATAATATGCAGTTGACAGGTTTGAGGTTTTGCTGTAATTTTTTAGCAATGAGGACCAGAATTGAGATACAAATACAGATCCCCAATCAGAAAAAATGTTGTGGGGGGTACCATAAAGGTGAATGACATGATAGAATAATAGATAAGCCAATTCAGAGGAAGTAGTATTTTTTTGTACAACCAATAAAATAAGCCATTTTGGAAAATCTATCCATAATTACTAAAATTGAATCCTTACACTGAGTAGGTGGAAGATTAACAATAAAGTCCATGGAGATTGTATACCATGGTCTTGGAGGAACTGACAATGGGTGTAAAAGACCTGCTGATTTCATATGTGCAGACTTTGACTGAGCGCAAACATGACACAATTCAATGTAAACTAGTATATCCTTCCACATTGTAGGCCACCAGAATTCCTTTGAAATGAATTTAAAAGTCTTCCAAGTTCCAGTATATCCAGCAACTGGGGAATTATGGCAAGTTTCAAGAATTTCTGTGCACAATTCTATAGGTACAACTGTTCATCCATATTACATGACACACTCATTATTACTAAAAAATCCTGGTTTTATCTTAAGTTCCTGAATTTCTTCATATGTGGCTTGAGCAAGTTTAATTTGATCTAATAGAGATGGCGGATTATATTCCTTGGTAACATCTGTAAGAAATTGTCCCTTAGGTAACAATGCTTGGTTCTGACCTTGTACCTGATCATTGGACTCTTGCAATTGATAATCTTGTCTGCAACTCAATGCATCAGTTTTTCTTTCTTCTTTACCAGGTCGGAAAATAATGTGAAAGCTAAAGTCACAAAGAAGCAGAGACCAGCAAACTTGTTGTCAATATAACTTCTTAGAATATGAGAAGTATAATAGGTTTTGGTGGTCCGTGATGACTTTAACGGGTTCAGCATTACTCAACAAAAAGGTTCTCCATTGGTAGAAACAAGCAACAATAGCAAGAAGTCCTTTGTCGTGCACCTCATAGTTAATTTTAGGTGCAGTTAACTTCCGTGAATAATATGCAGCTGGATGTGTCTCACCATCAGTTTTGAGAGAAAATCCCACCAATTGCAAAATCCGATGCATTGGCTTCAACTATAAATGGTCTGGATATATCAGCATGTTGTAATAGTAAAGTTACACTAAAATCAGATTTCAATTTCTCAAAAGATGATTGGCAATCTTTATCCCAACTAAACTTCTTATCTTTCTTCAACAGTTATAATGTAGGAATAATGACTTCTGAATACTATGGTATAAACATGCAGTAAGAACTTTCAAATCCCAAAAAAGACAGAAGAGATTTGACATTTGTCAGAATGGGCCAAGTTTGAATGCTCTTAATTCTCTGGATCTCTAAAAATACCCAGGTTGAAAATAGTGTAACAAAGAAAATTAACCTTGGCAACTGAAAGTTTGCACTGTTCTAATTTTGCATAAAGAAAATTCTTTGCTAAACATTCAAATACCTTATATACATGTTGCTCAAGGTTTTCTGAATATATGAGGATGTGTCAGGAATTAACCCCTAAGGGAGTTAGTTCTATTCTGTAGCTGCAGTACGTTTCTTCTGATACCATGTTGAAGTTTCAGTTTAGTCTATGAGAACAAGTTTCAGTTTAGTCTATGAGAACAAGTTACAGTTCTGATTATGAGAACAAGTTTCAGTAAATGATATTTTGTTGTGTTAATGAAGTTATCTCACTTCTATCAACACAATTTAGGATGTAATAATATACGTATTCTGTCACAGATTTCTTGTGTTTATGTTGCGTGTTACATTCCTAACAAGACGAAGACAGAAATTAAAGTAATCATTACTTTTTTTCATTCAGTGATATATATTTCCATGCTCATCTATGCCAAACATCTACTAAATCTTAGCAACTGAGTTCAGATCCCTATTAACTTATCTTTAAAGCTTAGTATATTTGTTTTCTGTTTGATGACTAACTTCTCCTTTCATTCCTTTAGTTATAATGCTGACAAAAATATTAAAGGGGATGTACTGATATTTATAACCAACTTTGGTAAACTGGAAATTAACTGAAAAACAATTTATAGACTTTGACAAACTTACCATTGTGTTTGGATAAGTTGCATTTAAGTTTGACAACTTTGAATTTAGACTTTTTTTGTAAGATTAAATGCTTTGATTCAATATAAAAGGTTGCTGAAAAAATAATATATACATATGTATTTATGCATTGTTAGGAATTAACTTCTTGAGTTAATTTCATTTTATAGCTGTGGAATTCTAAGTTTTATGACGAGTCATTGTTGGACTGCAGTAACAGGCTGAGGTGATGGGTTAGGATTATGATTTGTGTGTTGCTGTGAAGTATATTCATTTCCAGCAATACAGTTATGTTTGCATGAAATATACTTCCTTGCTGTTTTGCATCTTACTTTTTTTCGCTTATGCATTGATAACAGCTCTTAAATTAGGCAAATTCAGTACAAATGTTTAAATTCGACAATTAGGGATTGTCCCTAGGTTGCAGAAGCCTGAAGCTGACTAGGAAATTCAACATGCTACAGGCACAACCATAGATGACCAAACAAAGCATTTGCACAGAGTGCTTGAGTCCTTTGTGATTAATGTTAAATTAAATTCATCCATTCTAGACAAATGTTTGGCTAGGGCTACCTAATGATGTGCTTCAAGTTTAAAATTCGAAATTCCTTGCCTTGCTAGTACCGCGGGTCCGATCGGGCAGATTAAAAAAGATTTTCTTTAGAAAAATGCAAGAAATTTCATTCACCATCATTTGCTCTGTCTTTGGCATGATTTGTATATACATTCAATTAGAAAAAATTTTACATCAAAATGGCTGCTTCTCATCGTGGTATCGCTCTCCTAATCGTCAACTCCAGTTACGACCATCTCGAAGATATTGAAAACGCGCTAAATGATGAATCTGCAATGTTGCGCAGATTGAAATCTTGTGACTACGAAATAATATCCGCAATTAATCTTGACATTGATGACATTAAAACAAAAATTTCAAGCTTGAAACGTCGTCTTGCAGAATCTCAACACTGCGAGGTGCTGATATATTA
Source organism: Vaucheria bursata (assembly GCA_032358265.1). Classification (NCBI taxonomy): domain Eukaryota; class Xanthophyceae; order Vaucheriales; family Vaucheriaceae; genus Vaucheria; species Vaucheria bursata. Next base: position 7,187 of record JAULBW010001893.1, on the reverse strand, counting down.
TGCAGGTCATGGCCTTGTATACAACAATGAGCACTATATTGCAGGAGGCGCATTTAACAAAGAAGCACAATTACTGGACAATGAAATCAATCTTAATTGTCTGTCTGTGGACTCAGATATTATCAATAGTGTTTGTATAATACGTGTACCAGAGGGAAAAACTCGTTCGCTTGTCGTTATTCTCGACGCATGTGGCTCGAGAACTTATCCGCTTGATAGGAGAATGGCATCTGGCGGTAGATTACTTCCTCAGCTGAAACCGCGCCACGAAACGAGAATAGGGGTACTTGTGTGCTATTCTTACGCTCTCGGGTTAGAAGCACGTAACAGTGGGGAACATGGATTATACACAGATTGCATCCTACAGGTTAGAATTTAGTGTCTGTCAATTGACAACCAGAAAAACTATTTTTGATGGCTACTGTGGCTTGTAGGAAAACTGCTTAAAACCTTGAAATTATTTTATATGGTTTTTAATGAAATCATCGTCATTTTAATGTTTGTTTTTAATATTAATTTTTTAATCAAATCTTCAGACTATGCCAGCACCTTGAACATTGTTGAAATATTTTTGAACATCAGTAATGACTTTTTTGCTAGAAAAAAGTACATAACAATGCATGCTCATTTAATCCATTTAGATATAAAATGATATATTATTTAAATGTATCCAAAATGTTTATTAATGATGCAAACTTAAAAATTATAGTAGATATAAATGCAGCAGAGATATGTGTTTTAATCATCGTTAACTTGGTGCTCTGTTTTCTTTGTCCAGAATATTTTTGAACCAGGAATGAGTATTGTAGACGCAATATCTGTAGCAAATAGAATGGCAAATGAACGAGCAAATGCACATCAACAGCCTATCATGCAAGTAAACTACACCGATTTTTTCCAGTACCCGTTAATGCAGGTAATGTGAATGTGTAACTAAATTTTTTTGGTAAGATTTTTATTATCAGTATCAGTTTTATGGTTTATGTATCAAATTGAACAAAATTCTTTTTCATCGGCCAATTGTTAAATTTAATATTAAGTGTTTTGGTCACATCATATTGACTGATAAATTAGTTTTTAACCATAACATGTATGCAATTAATGTTAAATATTTTAATTTTATTGCTCATTTCCATTGTGTTATGCGCTATAAAAAGATAGTTTCATTTTTGAGAATAATAGTTTTTTCCACCATTGACTTCTAAATTATGAGTAAATTGATCTTCTACTGACACTGTGGATAGTGAATTGTTATTAAATGAATGGATGAGATCTACTTGGAAGTATATATGCATGTCTCAACGAACATGTTAGAATTAATTTTGTTTTGAATATTTACCTCACTCTACTGGAATTAATTCAAATTAACAACTCTTGTCTTCAATGTAACCTCTATATTAAATCTTTTGCAACAAAAATGTAGTAGCTTCTGTTACTGGAACAGCAATATTATTGTTTCTTTACGTGAAACAATGGTGGTTATTAAAACTATTTTAAGATTGATACAGTAGTTCATTTTTCATGTGATCTGAATTTACATTCTACTCTTAAAAACTGCTTAATCATATATTGTCCCGAAGATTCAATGAATGTGTATCATTTCTATTGCTGACACTTCCTTAAACTTTAAACTACCTAAACTATGAAACATCCTAACTTTATTTCTCTCAGGCAAGAGATGCTCAAGACAATGAACCACCCACGCTTCAAGTAACAAATGAGGTAATTAAAAATACAATTATGAACTCTTTCCAAACTTGGCCTCAATTATTGAGATTGAAATAATGCATTTTAACTCCCTCCTAATGTATGCTCTGTAATAAATTTCGTATTATGTTTCAATTTTATTTTTTTCATTAGTGGATCTGCTGATACCAGAGTTACTTGTGGTGCCATTAAGCATTACTACTCATTAATCTTTTATTTTCAATGATTCATGTTCTCTATGTAGTTTTTAAGTATTATTTAGATAAAAAGTTAATGTTTAAAAATTATTCCTGTTTTTCTTTAATCGAACATAAATTCAATTCTGTAGTACAAGAAATACAAACTTTGAACATTATTTGTTAAATAAAATTTAATTGGGCAATATGCCATTGTTGTAATATGAAAAAGTAATTTCTATAAATGAGAAATATATGATATCACCGGAAACGCTCATCTGTATACAAATACTCAAACATTCATTCAAGATAAATGGCTATTTCTTTGGTGTTGCTAATTTTTTTTTCAAAGTTTGAAGCAGAATATCTGTCTGTCAATTTTTAACAGCAGCTTCAACAAGAGAATGAACATCCAAGAGCAGAATCTCAAAGTCAAAAAGAGGTAATTTCAAAAATCTTTTATGAAGTTCTTACTTTTTAATTCATGTGGTTGGATAACAGAATATTTTGAATAGCTTTAATGCAAAAATATCTGCGTTTGAAGTACCCAAATTCATTTTTTACTTGACTTAGTATGTACATGGAATGAATTCTTAGAATGGTCAGGGGTATATATATATCCTTTAACTCGTATTTTTATATGAAATCTTACATTTATTCTTTCAAGTATGCATCAGTATCTGAGACGTACTATTCTAAAATAAAATCCTAACCCTATACTCAATATTCATCATGTTTGAAAAACCTTTTTTATAATAATAAGCCTAAGACCATCAGTTCAAATATCTGTGTAAACTAGCCACATTTTTTCCATTACTCTTTGATACAGGTGACATAATTATTTAAAGTCTGCATTACCATGCATGAAATTATCAATAGCACTCGCTGATTAAAATATCTATAAGTTCCAAGCTAGGCAGTACCTTGTTTAATGGAAGTACACAATACATTTGCTGTACTTTTAGACACTTAGAACTAGATCATACACATGCATATATGCCTTCATGTTACTTTTTTTCTACTGATCTTCATGAATCATAAATATACTAAAAATGGATTGATATTTGTTTCTGTACTGATTATTTTTTATGAGTTGTATGTATGGATGCATATATGCATTTGTTGGGTATGTTACCTTATAGAAAAATGGTCAGTTTCCAATGCATTGTGTAAATATTTGATGATCAACATGTTGTGCATATAAAATGCAGTAGATTCAATGAATATTTGCTGATTTCTTCAAATGGTCATTCAAACTCTTCAATGCTGCTAACATAAAACAAATATTCAGTATCTTCAGATTTTGAATGCATACACATAGTGAAGTTTATGAACAATACGTGAATTCATATTAAAAGTAGCAAATTTTTATAGTATGGTACATTTTGTCCTGATTTATGCTTATAAAATACATATGTCTTATTCCAGGGTGCACCAGCTACAGATGAGCTTCCAAGAACGGTAAGCAAAGTTTCTTCCTACAAAGTTACTTTTCGAGTAATTGAATAGAATTGTATTCTATAGCGAGTGCTAGAAATCTGTTACTACTTCTAAAAGTGCCCTAGAAAATGTTTTTTTTCGATTCATTTTTAAAATATACTAATATTTTCTATGTATGCTTAAACGAGAAATGAGTAAATTAATTGTGCATACATGTTAATAATTTATCCATATGAACTACTCAATATTTTGAAGTAGTAGTAATTGATTATTCATTGGAAGTAATGCTGAAGTAAATATTTTACTTAAAATATATCTGATTTCAGATTATAATACATATATACGTAACTTCATTAAACCATTTAAAAATCCTATAATATTTGTAGCATTAGCAGTATACTATTTATTATTCTGAAAGAAGATATTTTTATTACTGGACTGCTGAATATACACTTTGATATTTGCCATTACGATGACTCACCATGTGTTAGTCAATAGGAATAATTGCAAATGTATATTTTGTCTTTAGTGCTGTGTATTTTGGCCGGGACAACTTCTTTTATTTGTCTAGCATTGTTTTTATTTTTCAGGTCTTAAAATTTAGAATTACAATATAATTCAAGAATTAATTGACCAACTAACTTACTTTTAGGACTCGACTGTTCACTATCAAAGGAATAAGTTGTGGCTTTATATTAGTTTTTTTCTCTCTCATCTCTTTTTTCATTTTATTTATAGACTTCACATTTATATTCATTACTGCTTCTTTTTTGGCCAATGTATTATCTTTAGATATTACATCATTGATGTTTTTTTTATCAATTTAACAGCTACTTTAATTTTTAGATATTTGCCACAAAATGAAATAATTTCCTTCTCTCAGCGTGATTGCGCTAATGAACTCCTGCAAGCTGAACATAAAGAGCTGAAGTTGGAGAAAGAAAAGGTATTTATAGGTGTATCCAATAACTTTTATTTTAGCTGAATTTCATATGTATACGTTTCGAGAATTAACTTTGCTGTAGCTATTACTGTTCTACTTCTATTGCTGTTCTACTTCTTCCGTTGCTAATGAGATTTACCTCCACTTTTCAAAATGCAATAATTCCCTTTTCTCAGTGTGATCATGAACATGAAAAGCTGAGACTGAAAATGAAAAGGTGACTATTTTGTGCATTATAATTTTACTTTATCTGCATTTCATATGTATGTATTTTTTAGGATTTACTTTGCTGTAGCTATAGCTGTTCTATTTCTTTCATTGCTAATGAGATGTACCTCCACTTTTCGAAGTACCTTTCCTCAGTATGATCGTGAAAATAAACTCCTGGAAACTGAACGTGAAAAGCTGAGGCTGGAAAAAGAAATGGTGACTATTTTGTGTACTATAATTTTACTTTAGGTGCATTTTATATGTATGTATTTATCTAGGATTAACTTTGCTGTAGCTATTGCTGTTCTATTTCTTTCATTGCTAATGAGATGTACCTCCACTTTTCAAAATGCAATAATTTCCTTTTCTCAGCATGATCGTGAAAATAAAGTCCTGGAAACTGAACGTGAAAAGTTGAGGCTGGAAAAAGAAAAGGTGACTATATTTGTGTACTGTAACTTAAATTTAGCTGCGTTTCATATATATCCATTTTTTGAGGATTAACTTTGCTGTAGCTATTGCTGCTCTACTTCTTCTATTGCTTATGAGATGTACCTCCACTTTTCAAAATGCAATAATTCCCTTTTCTCAGCATGATCGTGAAAATAAAGTCCTGGAAACTGAACGTAAAAAGCTGAGGCTGGAAAAAGAAAAGGTGACTATATTTGTGTACTGTAACTTACTTTAGCTGCGTTTCATATATATCCATTTTTTGAGGATTAACTTTGCTGTAGCTATTGCTGTTCTATTTCTTTCATTGCTAATGAGATGTACCTCCACTTTTCAAAATGCAATAATTCCCTTTTCTCAGCATGATCGTGAAAATAAAGTCCTGGAAACTGAACGTGAAAAGCTGAGGCTGGAAAAAGAAATGGTGACTATTTTGTGTATTATAATTTTACTTTAGGCGCATTTTATATGTATGTATTTATCTAGGATTTAGTTTGCTGTAGCTATTGCTGCTCTACTTCTTCTATTGCTGATGAGATGTACCTACAGTTTTCTTTACATAATGAAGTGACGATATTTTATGTATTACTTTGTATATGTTTCCTCAGTGTTTTATCTGTAGAAGTTTAACGTACCTTATTTTAGCTTAGTGCTGATTCATTGTGCTAATGTATGCTTATGTTTAATTTAGTTCATAAAACATGATTTTGTTGTGGTTTATTAGCGTTCTTTACCTCATTTGGATGTATGCTAATATGAAAACAGAAATATATGTTTAATAATGCTTTTTATATTTATTAACAAATTTTATAGTTGTCAGTATGGCATAAAATATTGATAAATGAAAATATTTATTTCCTTAGAATGTTTCAGCCATTTTTAGCACTGAATACAACTAAAGTATATTTAGCATAAATCAAATCTTTACTATGTGTATGCATGTATACGTTTTCAACAGATTTCATTTCCAACCAATATTTTGTAAAGACGAATTTAGCCAAGAATTGTTGAAATTTGAATTATTTGTTTTTAAAATTCTTCAGCTATCTCTCAATTTACTTTTGCCATATTTTTTTCAGCTTGAACTAAAGTCAAAATTAAGACTAGAGAACAGTAAGGTATGTGTCAATATTATTTCCTAGAGGAGGGAAAAAAGTATGGTAAAATAATCATCTTGCTGTGAAATATTCAATTATCAATTGGATACTTATTTATCACACAGACTGGATATTATTTTCCACAATATATATTATAATATTATTTTATTATATATCAGCAAATGTTATAGTCATTATTGACTATATATTATTGCTCTTCCTACATATTTGTGATTTTAATGTAGTAAAAATCGGATATTTCGGGTAATTGCAGTAAATTATCCTTAGTTTTATGTTAGAATTCTTCTCTGCTCAGCAAGAGATATACACTTGAATTACCTTACTCCTCTAGGCAAATTATATATATATATATATACATACATTGTAACTTGACCAATTCTAAGTCAATGTCTGAGAGTTATCTGATTTGTTATTAATTTAGTTTTTGGTATTTTTCACACAATCAATTTGAACTTAAGTTTGTTATGTAGTCATTTTTTTGTATTTTTTTACAGTTTCAACTCCCTAAATTTGATAACTGTATCAAAAATATGCTTCTATTGTTCATATGATATGATTATCATTAACTTATCTATGTGTAAGTATATGAACATGCAGTATCAATTAATTTCAAAAATTAACATCTGGTTTAAAGTATAAGAGAATATCTTAACTTTTTTTATGAATATCTAACATTATTATAGTAAAGATTATCATGAACATTTTTTTCATATTTCAATTCCAATTATGTTTATTTTACCTCCTCCATTCTTTTTTAAACATAATTTTTTTTGCATTTCGGCCATAAGTTTTTTTTCCTTGTTTCCACTAAATATTAATTATGTGACATTTATTATTATTCCTTATATATGAAAATGCATGATATTGAATTTGATTGATGGTTTCTCTGTAATGAATCATTTACGTATTATTTTGTAACAATTTTTTTGGCAGAGAGAGGGACAAATCAGCGACATGAATGTATTGAAAAAACTGTATGAACTTACTGGGGGAGCACTTTGGACAAAAAATAAAGACAGATTAAGTTGGCAATTTAATAACTGTACTCCTGAGTTTGAGGAGGACAATGGCAGGATTACTCATGTTAAACTACAGAAAAATAATTTGATAGGTACAGTGATTTTAATGTTTATGTATACATAT